>JAYJMB010025844.1:0-85050 GCA_036873735.1 Pouteria campechiana
AGGCCCTTATACTCCAGCAGAGCTATTTCGGCCCGAACAGTAATTGTAGGACCGGGCAAGGACGGCGATGTAAGAAGCACATCTTCGAAGCGGATGTTGCTCGTGGTCAGGGACGGCAAGTGCTCCGATGTCGAGGAGGATGTTGCCGACAACAGAAAATGAAAATAAATAAATAAAAATATTTTAAAATGTATTTAAAATACATTTTGAATCAATTTGATATTAAAACAAGACCGGTGGTCAGGTATCCGATTTCACGGTTCAACGGTTTGGTTCCACCAGATAAACTGATGTAATTTTTTTGAAACAATTTAAAAAATAATACAATATGATTTAAAAAATTTTAAACCATAAATATTAATCTAATTATATAGATATTTTATTATAATACTATATTACTTTAATTCATCCTTTTATTATATTAATAATATTAAAATTTAAAAATTCTAATATTTGACTGAATTGGCTTGAACAAATTTAACCAGGTTCTGATAACATCATATTGAATTATTAAAAAAGTTAACTCTCAATTAAGAGGCTAAGTTACTAAAACCTATTAAAGCTTATCAAAGATCTTTAAAGTCATGTTATTTCAAGTATTAAAATCATTGAATATCATAAAAGCACATATATTTCTAACTCAATCTTGTTGAAGTTCATTAAATTAATTAATTAAATATTATTAATTAGTGAAAAATTTAACTAGTTCTTTAAAAAAAAGATATTGAGACCTTATGGCAATAAATGGTTTGAGTTTTGCTACTTAAAATAACAAAAAAGAAAAAAAAGTTGATAAGCCTATCAATTAAAAGTTGAAACTTATTAAAATCCATCAAAATTTCTCCCATCTTAATTAGCCACTACTAAAAAAAGGATAATTACGTCATCATCAACTATGAATTAAGCATATTATATCTACATCACCCCAACATTTAGATGTTACAATATGTTAAGTATAATCTATAAAACAATTATATTTGTTTAAAAATTTTAACCATTGGTATTTATTAATTATAATTTAATTTCGAATGATTAGAGCGACGATCATTTTAACCTAGTGCACACGTGAGAGTAGATCACCCGTGGCAAGATGCGACTCTCAAATGTCAATCGCAAGCGAGCGGGTTGCTTGCCAGTTGCCATTCACTAGCGAAATGCGGTGGAAGACAGCTAAGCCGGCGCCCTAATTTGGGCATTTGTCGCGGACTGGACGGAGAGGAATCTTTCCATTTGACCGACGGCCTTTCTTAAAGCTAATATCAGCCGTCCATCCGCTTGACTGCCCAGTAAAGTCATCTCCCTTGCACGTGAGTGGGGCCAACGGCTGGGGAATCCGTTCACGTGGGAAATGGAAGCTACTACGCACGCACCCGGAAGTTTCTGACAAGTTGCGGAGGATGACGTGCGGATGGCGTTTGCCGCCACCTTTGGATTCTGTGATTTAAATCTCCTTCCGACGTGGATCCAGCTACGTTGGCATGACATCCGGCAATTTTTTGAAAGTTTCGATCGCTGTCGGCGTCGTCGTCAATTCTCTAATAATGCATCCATGTCTTCTCTTCCTAACCGAGCAAGAGAAACCTGATGATTTGGGTCGCGCTTTCATGCATCTATTTTAGCAGTAAAAAATGGCTACGGTGTAAGATACTCATTTTCGCTGGTGTCCGTTTGGGAGTGGGGAAAGAGATTTATAACAAAAAATATTGAAAAAATAAAAGAAAATAGACAAAACAATGTGATATGAGTAAATTAAAACTAAATTAAAAAAATTAAAACATACAAGCTTGTTATATAAAAAATGAGAACCCATGATTAAAAATATACATACTAATAAATAAAATGGTATATAATTAGGTAGCTAAGATTTTAAATGGCATTAAAAAAGTTGAAATGAAAAGCAAAAATGGATAAATTTAAAAAAAAAATCTTCTCTACTTCCGTGAAGGGGGACTAATTGTTAATTTCATTTAGCTCGATAATTTTATTTTTTCATTATTATCTATTTCAATTATATTATTTTAATTTTTTATATTTCTTTTAAACATTTGTCCATCTTTTATTGCTGCGCACACGCGATCTGAGTTCTTTTATCTTCCTCTTTGCTTGGAAGGAGAAAAAAGTGTCATTATAGTTTAGATTAAGGTAAAAATAGTAAAAATTTTAAAATTTGTTACGATTACATGCACTGCTGTGAATAAATCATTTGATTTAAATCGAATTTTTAGGTTTCGTTGGTTTTTACCTTAACTCAAACCATAAAATAACCTGTTAGAACACCATTTTAAACCATTTTTGATAAATAATCCAAAGTACAACTGCGTTGAATTATATTAGAATAAATATTTTAGTATAATATTAGTTTTTTAAAATATCTTATTAATTATGAATTTTTTATAATTTAACTTAAGTAATAAGTAACGGCTCGACTGCATGTACATATGGCACATGCGTGCCACCACAATCGGGATGTGATCCTAGCAACTGACTGCCCCCGGAAAAATCTGCGACGCGCATGGCGTCCGGGTTAATCCTCTCCCTGCAGCAGCTGACAGGCATCCTCAAATTAAGAGGCTTGACAGCGCTGACGGCTCGGAAAACTATTCGATCAGCAGCAGCGGCGGGAAATAAAAAGCACGAGGAGAGTTCATGGCAGTGGGCCAGTTCAATAAACGATAAAAAGCGAGCGGCGTATGGGATGCTGACCAGGTCACAGGCGGTGTCGAGGGCTCTTTTGGACTAGAGCTAAGATGCGAAAGCAAATACGTCTTCTTCTCTTTCACATCGTAAATTCAACGTCCGAAAAACGGAGATATTTCTTTCCAATACTCCAAACATTCCATGTAAGTGGGTCCAGCTATGGACGGGGAGGGCCGAGCGCGGCTTGTTCGAAGGGTTTCAGCAAATAAAACGGAGAAGAAGATGGATGGAACAGAATTCAAGGTTGGGCATGCACGTCGCATGCTCCATCAATATATGACTAGCAGAGGAGAAAGAGGCTAATCACATGACAAACCTGCCCATGACAATACACCTAACAACATCAGGCTCTCGATGCTGCCAATATGATATGCCCTGGAACGAAACAAAAGAAAAAACCATGAGGAGAGGCATTAGCAATAAAACCCTTTCTCTTTTGTGAATCTCCACTCTGCATTTTCTCGTCAGCGCATTCCTCTTTCGTTTCACCATGGAAGGGAGATACCAAATGGGCGACTTTGTCCACCTGATTAGATCAATGACAGATGATTATTTTGCTATATTTCTATAGATAGCTGCTGTGACATGCATGCACGCTTCTGCCAGTCAACAAGATGACCACATCCGAAATTCAAAATGGGCGTGCGGGCGGTCGAATCACGAATTAGGCAAGGTAGACATTTGACTGGATAAAACGGCACAACGTCAGCTATTCTATTCGTTTTCTTGTGCTTGGGACCAACGTCCGGGTTATGGCGGCCGTGAGTCACCCTCAACTATTGTTATCAGAATTGGACTGGTGGTTAGAGTTCATGGTTCAACCGGTTTGATCAGCTAGCTCAACCAGTTGAACTGATGTTTTAATTTTTTGAAAAAATTAAAAAAAGTGATAGAGCATAATTTTGAAAAATCTAAACCATAGATATTAATCTAAAAATATAAATCTTTTCTATAATACTTTACTACTTTAATTGATCCTTTTATTCTATTAATAATATTAAAATTAAAAAAACTGTTAGATAAAATGGGCTAGACTGGACCAGTGACCAGTTCACGGTTGAACACGTTGGACCGGCCGGATTGGTCTGATTCTAATAACACTGCCACCAACCCTAACTCATTTTATAAAGCTTCAATTCTAACCCTAGCATAAGTTACCCAACCCTAACTCATTTTATAAAGCTTCAATTCCAACCCTAGCATCAGTTAGGTTATCTGTCAAGGCAAGTTCATAATTTGTAAACTTAAGTAATCTAAGTTGACTTGAAGTTAGCTATAACTCTAACCCTTAATCCATTTCTAAACTTTAACCCTAATCTCAACCTTATTACCAACATTTTGTGCTAACGAATCAGGTTGAAAATTTAGATTATTTAGAATTTTTATCTTAAATTAATAAAATATTAAAATAATTAATTTATTGAGCATATCATAATAAATTCAATGACATTCTTAGGAATCCTTTCACGTGTATATTCGGAAAAGAGTATCAAATTATAATTTTTAAACACAGAGTATTTTAAAAATACCATACCAACATATAATTATCACACCTTCAAAAAAACATATGAAGAAGACGTTGGGTAGCAACAGGCATCCAGAGATCTGATAGGCCATGAGAACCAAGAAGCCTACTCCAAACTGGGTGCCGCCTCAGTTGGATTTCCTTCAAAGACATCTGAACTGGATGCCTCTGGTTCATCTAACAATTCTCTAGCTTGGATTGATTGCTTATAAGCAGGTGTCTCCCTAAAGTCTGTTGCTCCTCCGTTGTATGTGGCAACCGCAATTCCACAAGCAATTAGCTGAAACCAAAGGAAAGGGTCAGTCATGAATCCATAAACGGGTTCCTAAGAAAAAACCCATAAAAATAGATCAGCCCATTTGGTTTCCAGTGCCAAGACTCATTTCTGACGAGACAAGGATTACCCCAAAAAATCATTTATTTGCATGTGATGCTAGGTTGATGCAATTCATACTTGTCAGCTACAAAACAATGTCAATGCATTTGTATTTACTCATGAGGAGAAAAACCAATGTAGCCAGTATGGTTGCAAATCAAATTTAGTTGAAAGAGTTCTAGCCTTTTTTAAGAAAATTTGTCTGTGCAACTTCTCTCACTCCACATATTTCATTCATCTGTATGCAATTTATATATGAATCTTTACAACATTTTCACAAGAAAAATAAGAAACATGTGATATATGTTACAATGGAAAAGATGCATGAGTTTCAAATAATTTGCAGAGAAATCTTGTGAGAAAATCTCATGAGGGAATCCTTGTGAGGAAATTTAGGGTATGTGTAACGTGTAATAAAGGCAATGAGAAGAATATCTGAAGTATCACCAAGCAAACAGCGTTTCAAAGCCTGATCCAGTTTCCGCAGCCCACCATTAAGTGTTCCTTCCTCAAAAAGGAACCAACATTGCCCTGAATCAGTGGAGCCCCTAGGCACTCCAATCCTGCCTAGTGTTCTATACTCAATGGGCTCTGAATTTCTGTGTTGAACTCAGGAATCATCCCCTCCCACTTGAGCTGCTATATTTTTGACAGATAATGTCTCTCCGAAGTGCTTATTGCTCTTTCCTATCCCACATTCCTCATGGAAAAGTTCTTCATTTTTTGGAACCTCATTATTTGACCTTATGGTCATATCATTCATTCAACTATTGAACCTTCCCGATAAAATGTGTTTGTGTTCTGTACCACAAATAATCCCTATGAATCTTCACACTGGCGAGCATCTCAAAGTAGGTAAGGAAATGAAGTTGAAGGTTTCAGATGCGGATTTATTGAAACAAATTTCGACCATTGACAAAAAGTACTTTCCATCAGAAAATCATAAAATGGAATTAACATACATGAAGAAAATGGCAAAAGACTACAGCTCTTCAGTTAGCAATAATGTAGCACATAACAGTGAATTCCAAAATGGGAACCCAGTGTTGCATTGATGACATGATAAGAATACCATACAGTGTAAATCAACTTCATTCAGTTCAACCAGCAGTGAGTTAGCATTTATGTGTAGTTTAATTAACAAACAGTATGTCAAACTGGAATGGAAAAAAAATCAACTATTATAGTTCACTATGATGAATGACAAAAAAAGGCTGAAATATTTCTTCCTAGGAAAGGAACTGGCTAAACATTGAGAATTACTATGGTTATGGCTCATGACGATGAATCACCCAAAAAAAAAAAAAAGGTTAAAATGGTTGTCCCAGGAAAGCAGCTGCCAAATCATTCAGAATTACTATTGTTATGGTTGATGATGATGAATCACATAAAACGAGTAAAATAGTTGTCCTGGGGAAGCAGATGGCTAAACATTTAGCATTGGAATATGGTGCAAAGACAGTCATGTTTGCTTGATGGTGCAAAGACAGTCATGTTTGCTTTATCAAGCTTTTAATCTGTTCTAAGATTGCCTTAAAAGCCCAGATTGCAGTGTTCATGAAACCCAAGAACCACCACTTTTAACTGCAAGCTGGATTCTGAGAAGCAACTACATTTCTTATCTCCACTTCATTCAGGCCTCAGGACTCAAAAGTACCACTACCTCTTACTCAATCCCCTTCCACAGATATGAGCAGACCACTGAGTATGACAACATGACTTTAGCTTCCTGGAATCCATTATCAAATTCTAGTCTCATTGGCAGGCGCACATTAACACTCAAAAATTTTTTGGTGACAATCCTCAATTTCTAGTCTTACTGAAAGTCTCGCACGGGCACTCAAAATCCTCTTGTAGAGTAACTTTGGCAAACATGCATAACATATTATGGTAACCTATCAAAATAAGGAATTCTTTTATTTCCAAAGACTACATATGATTGTGGGAAGAGGAAAACTCCAAAGGATTCTTCCATTTGTCTTGAAAGGACTAGAGTACACAATCTATTGACATTTCCTCAAAGAACCTCATACATGTTGAATGCTAAGAAAAAGACTGCAGCCCAACCAATTTTATAATGAAGAAATTATTGATCCACCAAATCATCATCCTCCAAAGTCCCAACACCTGACAAGTTGAGAAAGATTACATCCCCTTTTGGAATCTACTCTTAAGTTTGTTGGATTTTTCAGCCACAGTTCAATGTAAGTTAAAATAGGCAAAGCTTAGAGATTAATCAGAAAGCTCAGAAAAAATAACGTCTCTTTCAAAAATCATCTAAATTTTTTGCACACATTGATGGTGTCAGGAACTTTATTTCTATAGTTTCCTGTTGTTTTGCACCAATTGCTAGTGATAAAAATAATATCAGATGATATTATCTACCCTAAAAGCTCTAGGTATCATTCATTTCTTATAATCTGTTGCTGCTTGTGAAGAAGCTCTGCTCTATAGAGGTCCTATCCCACAGGCCAAAGCCAAGGTTCTTCACAAAGGAATAAATTGAAGACTCATATCCCAAGTGTTGATGCATGCTAGACTTTTTTGTGCCTTATATGACTAGTATTGCTCTGTGGGGCTTAGATATGTGTGACATACCTAATGTTGTTGGTTCAGCTCTTAGGGCCCAATTGTTTTGAGACTATATAGTTGGTCATACAACACCTTGTTATTGTCCTTTTTAGTCAAATTTTGGGAATGCTTGCTTTGGAATCAAAATTAGGATTTCGAGGTTTCATTCATTTTAAAACCATGCCTATTTTATGATTTCAAAACTAATAATTCCTAGAGATTCTGAGTTTGACTCCATAGGTAAGCATGCAGAGATCTAATCCCTTGAACGGTTGGGTTAGTTGAGAGAGAGAGAGAGAGAGATCTACTCTGGGCTAATTTTCAATTAAAACTAAGTAACAATTGCAAAGGGGATCCAAAAGTCCCAATTCCATTGATCATCAAGATATTTATAGTGGATATGCCATATCGGTTATGATTAGTTTGTTAACCTACATGGATCTTAGGAAGCAATGGTAGATTATCACATGAATTGAGAGAGAGAGAGAGAGAGAGGGAGAGAGATCTACTCTAGGCTAATTTTCAATTAAAACTAAGTAACAATTGCAAAGGGGATCCAAAAGTTCCAATTCCATTGATCATCAAGATATTTATAGTGGACATGTTTCATGTGATAATCTGCCATTACTTCCTAATATCCATTTAGGTTAATGAACTAATCATAACCGATGTGGCATGTCCACATAGTGTAGCAAGCTCACCAAATTTGCTAGGGGCTCCCTCTTCCCATTGCAGCTCTCTTCAGATTATTTTAATTGGTGAGAGGTGAGATTTAGAAATCAATAAAACTTGAAGAGTTAGACGAGTCAGGCCTTTGGTGAATCAAAAAGGACAATACCTTGGCATCGCACGAAGAAGGGGAAGCCTTTGATAGTGACTTGTAGGATCTTAGGGAAAACTGCATAGGGAAGGGGAAACCCTGGACAGCTAGGCTGGGGATGTCATAAAAAAGAGTCTTCTTCTGACAGTTAGGGTGAGGTTGCTATAAAAAAGACATGACAACTAGGGTGAGGTAACTACAACCCAGTTGACAAAGGCTTCCCTTTTCCTGCACAATGTTCCCCAGAGCCTTATAAGTCATTGCTAGGTATTCCCTCCTTTTTGCACAGTGCCAAAATATTATCCTCTTTAGTTTACCGAGAGTTAAGACTCGAACCTTCAATTTTAATATTGTACTAGTTTCTAAATTGAAGCCTCTCACCAATTGAGCAATTGCAATGTAGGTAAGGGATAATAAACCTTGACAGTTACTTGAAGGACCCTTAGAAGATAGTTATATAGGGAAGGGGAAGTCCATTACCTATGAGGTTGGGGTCACTACATGGAAGGTTGTGGTTGAAGCATTAGCAACGTCATGGATCACTAGTTCTATGCATCGTTATATAAGAGGTTAATAATTGCACAACATGGATCACGGAATTTGGACAATATAAGCCCAAATACATTGCATAAGCGCACATGATTCCCTATTAAGAAAATAATGAATGCTCTATATGCAAGATGCCCTCTTGAGGATGTGTAATGATTTGCTCCTCTTTGTAGATTTCCACTCCACATGGGTTTTATAAACCATCTCAAACCTCCATCATGGCCCCAAAGCTTGATCTTGGCTATCCAATCTATGATTAACATTCATACTATTTATGATCAATCTCATTGACCACTTAGGGTCACTCTTGACCTTCTTCCCCAAACAAGATTAGATCTTAGTTGGGATCTTAACAAAACATATGCAAAAGGTGATTAAAGAGAGCAATACTAAGGTGTTGTGTGGCCAGTCAAGTAAACTTGAAACTTCAAAGTCAGACATAGTAGGAGCCAACCATGTTAGGCATGTCACACACGTTTGAGCCCTACAGAGTGACACTTTTTCTATGTTAATGCATGATAGACATTTTTTTTAATCTTCTGTAATTGACGTCGCATTATGCGGTCCAAACATGTGTAATATGTGCAATGCAGCCAACCCTTCTCTGTGGAATCTAAACATTCTGAAGCTATATGATTAAATTATATAATGCTTTCGTATTATTCTCTTTGTTCACCATTGGGGACACTTGCCTTACTTAGGATACGAATCCAAGACCTTAAGTTTTTATTGGTCCGTAACCATGTTTATCATCAATAACTCAGTTGGTGATAACCATCATTCCAAAACAAATAAAAATTTAAAGTCCAGGATTTGACCCTTAAGGTAATCATTTCCAATGGTATTCAAAAAGGGTAATATCAAAGCATTGTGTAATAAGCCGTGTAATCTCAAATTGTTTGAGTCCCCTAGAGTGACACTAGCCATGATAGGTGTGTCATACATGTCTGGGTCTCATAAACCAACACTAGCTATGTAAGATACAAACAATTAGTACATGCTAATAATAGATATTTAGTTACTAGAAGATTCTTATCTTGAATCATCCCTTTTGTATCTCTCTTCAGGCTAATCATTTCCTCAATGCTAGAGGCTGATTACCAAAGTTCAATACAAAGCTTGTGATATTAGTTAAAGAACTAACCATACATTGCAATCCTAACAATTATGGACACATAATGCTGATCTCCACAAGTACTCCACATGCTTCCCGCAGTTGTTATGAATCCTCAATGTTTCTAGTATGACTATATTACATTCACATTTCTGATTCTTTTTTATTTTATTTTAATCAATTCTAAGCCTTCCCAATCATACAACCTTATATAGCTCAACGGTAACCAGAAATTGTGCAAAGTCCAAACAGCAGATTAGATAGTAACCCCCATTTTGGTTTCATGGGCAAAAATTTAGGCTACCCCATTTTCCAAATCAGGTATACCACTACAAACACACACTATCTTATCAACCAGACCAAATATCAACTTCAAAGGAGTAACCTATACTGACCATGACCTTAGTTTGTGTCCCTAAGGAGACACTAGCGTCACTCCATAGTGTACAGCGTAAGGGACGCATGGCAATTACTTCAATTACTCCGTTGACTGATACCATCAGAAGCAATAAACAGACAGATGGAACTACAAAAAAAAAATAATAATAATAATAAAAAATCGCCCGATTCTGTGGATCATGGGAAGATAACTATAACATGTTATGCGACTAGCAGTCAAAGAAAACATCATAGACCAGACAAAAGTAGCAATTTCAGTAAGTTAGAAAGGGCTGGAAGGGAAAGGGGCAAAGACCGCAAATCCGATGCCAAAGGCCCACATGTACTGTACGAAGAAGCCGAAGGCATTCCACTGAGGGCCCTCCCAGAAGTCGGGCTTATCTCCGGGAAGTTCAGGCATGACGAATCCATCATCAACGTCAACGGAGGCAACGTCTTCTGGAAAAGGAGGAGGAGGAGGAGCTTTCAACTGCCCTTCTCGTTTAGGGGCTGTATTGAGGTTGCTCTTCTTGGTGCGGGAGGATACTTTTCTAGCCCTGGCTACATGAGATTCCGAAGCTCTACGACCGAGAGGGAGAGAAGAAATGATTATTGGGGTTCTGGGGTTTGTTGTATCAGAGTGGATTGAGAGGAGGTTGGCTGAGGTGGAGCTGCTGCTCCCGATGCAGAGAGCCATTAGCCTTTTTTTTTTTTCTTTTCTTTGCGCTTCCACAGAGAAAGCGGGAGAAGATTGGGTGGGTGTTTGTTTATTATTTTTCCGTACGGGTTATTGCTGGAATCTGGATTGTGGATAAGGAAACCGTTATTTGTTCCTTGGGCAACTGGAATGAGTGATATGCGGGCTCTTGGGCTTGAACTTTGAACTGCTTCGAGTTAAATCTTCAATTTGGGTATGAGAAAAAGATGTAGAAAAAATTTGAATAGGTGGCGAACAAAGAAAATAAATGATGAAATGTGATAGAAAATAATAATTAAAAATAAAGTAGATAAAGATAAAATTAAAAAATAATAATTTAAAAAATGATTAATAATGATAAAAAGTAGATTGGCTATGTAAAATTATTAAAGAAAGGGTAAAAAACTTTTCCTCAATCTTTTCCTTATTTGCAAACGGAATCTTAATTTCTTTTTTTACCAACTATATGGGGTGAGGATGAAACTGGGCCCAACCGTAAGATCCGTTTCCGGGCCCATGAAAGTGATGTCCTTACAAAACATTAAAGCCCATTCCTTCCAGTTTGGCTCGGCCTTGTGACCAAATCCAACTCATCAACTTCTGAAAATTGATAGAGTCAACACTCTCTATCTCTCTCTCTCTCTCTCTCTCTCTCTCTCTCTCTCTCTCTCTCTCTCTCTCTCTCCTTTTAAAGACTGTTTCTATGACTTAAATCCGAGACACTAACCACACGAAGGCCAAGAGTCTTATCGTTTAAATAAAAAAAACATTTATTTTAAAAATTCTTTTCTCTGGAAAATAAGTGTTGTAATTGAATTTTTTAGGCTACTAGCAAGATGCTTGGGGTCTGCCTTGAAATAGTTGGATTTTGATAACCATATGCAGCTAGTAAAATCCCCCAGGCATGGTGTTGAGGCACTTCTCACGGTTACATCTTATTACAACTTTCTCCCCAGCATTCCAAACACAGTTCTAACACCCATTTGCAGGCTAACCGGACTGAACTGCTATTGGACTAAAAAAGAGTTGTGCTGTTAGCCATATTTCGATCCATTTCTGCTAACCGCACAAATTGTCTTTCAAGCCTTAAATATGGGTACAAGAACTGGTGAACCAGTTTGCCAGTTTCGAACCAAGAGCCATCGACCAGGCCAAAGCCTGATGAGTCTATAGGGTGACTCCATTGTATCAAATATCATGGCGATATAAAATGGCAAACCAAAAATATCATAACACTAGGTATATTTTTGGTTATGTGAATATTCAAATAATTTTTATCATGTTAATCGTCAATATCATGCTAAATATAAAAGATTTATTAACTGATCCTCTTCACGCATAGTTTTAAGCACTAACCACCATTAACCATTTCATAGAAATTGGTTCCTTTCTACTAGCATTTTCAACGAACAAATCAATTTTTTTTTTCAAGCTTTATATATCTACACGATCCCTTTTTCTCTTTTATTGGCACAGAAAAACCACTCCATTACTAAGGATTCTGAAAGGGTGTGCCACAAAAAAGGGCAGGTGAAGGGAGTGGTCCAACACGCCTATTGCATCCACTGCAAGTAGCGGCTAAGTTAACCAATGTCCCTGACGTAGACCTTCGATCATTTCCTGAAAGAGACGGCCTCTCACTATTTCATTAGGTATGGAATGCAAAACCACAGCAATGGAACCCAAAATCCATGCTAACAGCACCCGAAATAAAAGGCTGCACCCGCAAAAGCAGCAAGAACCCACACATGCAGTCAGAAGAATCTCATGGAAAGGAACTGAAACAGCTCTCATTTCAGAGGTGATAGCTATAATGACAAGGGTCTTAATCAATGTTTGTTGCTTCATTTTGGTTCATGGACTGGACTGGACTTTCCTCGTTGATGAGTTAATGTGATATCACAAGAAGCTCATGATGGCCCACCTCTCCATTCCTCTCTCTGGCTTTAATGATGGCAGTTGGGAGTAATTTCCCCTGCCACCATCTTCAGAGCCAAGCAAGTCCAGCCAAATGACCCTACAACCCCACTATACTATTATTTATTTTTAACTTGTGCTCATCTGATATTTCAAAGGCTGCATCTTCAGCTCTTGTATTAATAAGTTCTGGGAAGCTAATAACAAAGAGACGGTGAATCCTATTGATCCTCTTCTTCGCTTCCAATCATTCAAGAAATCTGTGCTAGCTAGTACCAACACACCGCCAAAATTGCAGACAGTAATGAAAATCATTTCTTTTTATCTTTTTCTTTCCTTTCTGTTGAGGAGTAATGAGGATAGGTGGATGTCAACCTGAAAATCCTCAACTGCATTAAAGATGAATGCATGCTAAGGATTTCAACGTGTGAGATCTGGACCATCCGTCATTATGCGCATAGCTTACGTGCCTGCTTATGTCATGCTGGTAACTCTTCAGGTAGGCCACACAAGTTAAAGAAAAGATGGACTATCTTAAAGAAAATATCAGACTTGGACACATGATGTACCTAAAATGTGTAGTATCCTGATACCTGAATTTATGGCCAAGTACTGATGATGGCCCCCACTTGGTATGTGCTGACACTGTGATCTTCAATCTTTTACTTGCTAGTGGGCTTGCGTGTTTTGAGGTAAAAAAGAAGTATATATATATATTTGTGAAAAAATGGGGGTAAAAGCTTCATTTTTTCTACTTTTTATACCACGTGATATTCAACTACTTACAGTTATTTTATTTTTATATCATTATTTCTCTTTCTCAAAAAACTTATTGTTGACATCTTTATCTCATATCTTTTACATTCCTTCTACTTTTTCTTCTTTTAAGCACACCTTCTCCCGCCCTCCCCAAAAATGTAATATCTACACTAGCGATACACAATTAACTAAATTGACTGAACCGCAGAGTCACTATCACTGTCTCATATTTATTTGGTTTGTTGAACAATCCCTGACCGTCGACATTTTTCACACCTAACCTGTTGAATAAACATCCATTAATTTCGCAACGAGAAAAATATGTTTTGTTTGTTGTAGATCCAGGGCATGGTAGGAAAATGCGTAAAAAAGGTGGACCCATATTAGGATTCTTTCTTTTTCCCCCTCCTTTGAACAGTTTAGTTTGTAATCGGTTCTTCCATGGGTCCCATCTAGAAAATCAATGCGTCTTTTCTCTGCAGCATGCACACTCTGTCAGAGTTGCATGTTTTCCTCAAATGTATGAAAATTATCAGTTAGTTGGGAGAAAATGGCATAAAAATCTGACAACCATACTCAAGAAAATGGAAGATTAAAAAGTAGAGAATACAGAAAAAAGAGGAGAAACTAAACAAGCAATGATTTGGAGGGAAGTGAGAAAACCGTAAGACAATGGCTTTGCATATACAAAAGAAGCTCCATTGCACCTGCAACTGACACTGTTGGTCATTCCTTGGAGTGGCAATAAAGCTTTTGTTTGGCTTGGATCTGCTACACGAACCCAACAACAGAAGCATTTCTATGCATAAAGATGATTGACTGACCTTCTGATGTGTCCTGACACATGAGAAAAAGATATGGGTTCTGTTCCTCATCTTCTCTATACTCTCCTCTCCATCTCCATCTCCATCTTCTTCTTTTCCAATCTTCATCTCATGGCTGGTGCTTGGGTTCTCAGAGGCAACGCCCGTGAGAATGATAACCAGGGCTTCATAGAGACAGGTGGAGATGGACTGGAGAGCAAGGTTGAAAAGGTCTCGGGAGAGGACGCAAGTCGAGAAATGACAATTTTGTTGGATAGATTCAGAGTCTTGCTTGGACTAAAGAGCCACAACATAAGGATCCCATTCGACCCCCATGATAAGTATTTGCTCTCGCCAGCACCAGCACCGGTTAAAGCGTTAGCTCCAGCACCTGTTCCACTGATTTCAAAGCACTCACACCACCGTGCTTCATCTCCTCATTTCAAGCTGATTCTCCCTCCACCGCCACCACGACATGATTCTGAGGAACAAGGAAGAAGTCAGAGGAAGAGCAGAATAAGGAGAATAGTAATTGCAGTCGCTGTATCCGTTGGATCAACGTTTACTGTTGTTGGCCTGGCTGTTGTTCTGCTTTGTTGGAGATGTGGGAGAAGTCGGCCTGAGAGATCAGGTAGAAGCAAGCTCTTCAAGGGCATTTGGAGTGGAACAGGAAGAAATAAGATTGCAAATCCTCTAAATTCAACAAGGAAGGTTAGTTTTGATCCAGGTCCGGAGCTCTTTTATCTTAATGCATTAAGAACCTTTCCAGAGGAAGTTTCTTGTAGTAAGCAGACTTGCCAAATGGCAAATGTAGCATCGAAAGATAGCCCATTGCGCACCCCAGTACATGAGCCTGGTGAATCTAGTGGAGATCCTACCAACAGTGAGTCTGATCGTGTTAGCTGTAATTCAGTTGAGGAAATCCATCCCCTTGAACCTCAGTCCTCAGACGATGAGTCGTTTCATTCAGTTTGTCATTCCCATTCATCGAGTGCTAGATTTTCGAATGCTTCAGAGGCTTGTTTGAGTAATCCCTCAATGACTTCATCTCCATCTTATGTTTCAAGAAGATCTACTTCACTGGAAGATAATTCTATCGATCCCACTATCGCTACAACGAAGTCTCCAACCAGACCAACTACACTTCACTCTTCTTCTCCTCAGCTACATTTAGAGTCGTCCACCTCATCTCCTTCACATTGTTCGGAAAAGACATTTATGACGTCTTCATATCCACCAAGGCAGGCAAAACCCTTGAGCGTCACTGCTAATAATTCATCAGAACCACTAACCACAACAGCAATAGATCTCAGTCCTCCATTTGCTTCAAATCAGCAGTCTTCTCCGACACATTCTTTATCCAGTTCTCCTCTGCAAATGCCATTGGAGATGCAGGGTTCTCCAACAATTGATCCAAATGATTCACATTCAAGTGCAAGTAGATTAGTGCCTACATATTCAGAGAGTCAGGAAACCCAAACACCAAATCTTCCTTCTTCCAATTCCGCTCCAAGTGGTTCACCATCTATGCCTCTCCAAAATGTTTTCCAATCTTTGGTAACACAACCGGCAACCTCTTCAAGCACTCCCAGGCCACCTTGTCCCCCATTACCTCCACCCTTACCAAAGGGACATAATTCAGTGCCGCCCCCACCTCCACCTCTCCTACCGCCACAATTTCTAAAAGGTCGAAACTCAATACAGCCCCCCCCACCCCCACTATTTCAAGGACGGCAAAGTATAGCAGTTGGTAAAGATGGAGCTCCTCTGCCAAAACTGAAGCCATTGCACTGGGACAAAGTCAGAGCCACCCCTGATCGTTCTATGGTGTGGGACAAGCTCAGATCAAGTTCATTCGAGTAAGATAATTTTCTCATGCTGTGACTAGTACTTCAGTTTGGAAATTTAATTAATGAGTAACAAGGAATCGCATCTTTCTACTACATGGACCTGGCCTGTGTTTGCCTATGTTTGCTTAATATGAGACGTATCTGATTTCCTCATTGAATAATTCCGAGAAAAAGCTAAAAGTGAACCATTCAGTGGTCCACATTTATCCGCTACTGAATTGGATGGTGAGGATGGTCAGTGTATAACAGTTTCTTGTGTCTCCCTTCCGTAGATCTTAAGCAATAATCTGATGAATAAACAGGTTGGATGAGGAAATGATCGAGTCACTGTTTGGATACAACCTTCAAAACACAATGAAAAATGAGGAAGTAAAGAGCAAGAGCCCATCTCCGAGCAAGCATGTCCTTGATTCTAAGCGATTACAGAATATAACCATTCTCTCAAAGGCCTTGAATGCAACTTCTGAGCAAGTCTGCATAGCTCTACTGCAAGGTAAAGAATCTTCTTGTGATATGCCATTCATCAGTGTATATCCTAGATTACATTAACACTGTTGGATCTGTTTCAATCAGGGGATGGTCTGTGTGCCCAGCAATTAGAAGCACTAGTGAAAATGGTACCCACAAAGGAGGAAGAAGAAAAGCTGTCTAGCTATCAGGGAAGTGTTGATGAACTTGGATCAGCAGAGAAATTTGTAAAGGCTGTTCTAAAAATTCCATTTGCCTTTCAGAGAATTGAGGCGATGCTTTATAGAGATACGTTTGAAGATGAAGTGGGTCACCTAAGGAAGTCCTTTGCCATGCTAGAGGTAAATTCCTGTTGAATGATAGATTTATGTTGATTAGTGCTGTTTGTGCCCATCTGCAAATGACATTCACAAGAGGCCTGGGTTCTCCATTAGATGGGAGTTCCAGCGAATGTCCTTGAGGTTGAAAATGAAGATATTCCCTCTTCAACTGAGCTATATTAACCGTGCATTCACCTGAAAGTGGACAGTATTTGGCACAAATTCCATTTTAGAAAGTGCGGTGCCCTCGTATTTAGCATTTACTAATGGGCATTGGAAAGCGACATAGATCAATTTTTGTAACTGATGTCTATGGATACAATACACTGAAAGGATTTCAAAATGCTTATTTTCACATCAACATGTTCCAAGCATCATCTTTTGCTTGTCTGTTTGCCAATGAAACTATGCATGGAGACTTGAGTATATTTAGAAGTTCGAACTACTGAACTTTGCTTGATTTTGTTCATCGAGGAACAGAGTCAAAATATTTATTTTACATGAAAACAAAAATACATAAATAGATGGTGTTCAAACACGGCCCAACCCAACTTCAGTGCTAATCCTTCATTGGTCCTTCAGGAGGCATGCAAAGAATTAAGATCAAGCCGTCAATTCTTGAAATTGTTGGAAGCTGTTCTCAAAACTGGAAACCGCATGAATGTTGGGACCATCCGAGGAGGTGCCAGAGCATTCAAGCTAGATGCATTGCTCAAACTTGCTGATGTAAAAGGAACTGATGGAAAGACCACACTGCTGCATTTTGTTGTTCAAGAAATGATCAGATCAGAAGGTATTGGACTATCTGAAAACATGAAGAACAAAAATCAGAAAAATAGAAACAAGATTTCAGAAGACCCGGAAGAAGATCAAAAAAATATGGGATTAGATCTTGTTTCAGGCCTAAGTACCGAGCTTGAAAACGTGAAGAAAACAGCCACAATCGACTTGGATGTGTTAGCGAGTTCAGTCTCAAACCTCTCGAATGGAATGGTTAAGTTGCAGTGTCTGGCACTGAAGGACCTATCAGTAGATAACCGGAATAGGTCCTTCGTAAATTCAATGAAGGCCTTCATCCATCATGCTGAAAAGGATATCAAGGAATTAAAGGAGGATGAAAATCGAGTCTTCTTGCAAGTAAGAGAAATAACAGAGTACTTCCATGGAGATGTAAGCAAGGATGAAGCAAACCCACTTCGAATTTTTGTAATTGTGAGGGACTTCTTGGGCATGCTAGACCGAGTTTGTAAGGAGGTTAGAAGCTTGAGGACCCAAAGCAGTCCAAAAGCAGCAGCTTCCTTTCGTGCTCGGTAGCTGAGAAATTTCAAGATCTTATAATTAATGACTTGGTGTGAAATTTTGTATTTTTTTCCCTCTATTTTCTTATTTGATAAATGCTGACAAGACTTCTGAGTTTTATTTTCAACCGCATGATGCATGGGATGAAAGCAATAATAATAAAGGATGAATCCACTAATCTGAAAATCAACTACTAATGACATGAAATGATGATTCAATCAGTATACAATATAAATCGTGCATAACATGATATGCCCATGAATATCAGTGGTAGACCAAGTCAAATGATTTAAATTCAAATCGTAAGACTGAAAACATAATTAGGGATGATAGTTGTTTTCTTTCACCATCAATGGTTCGAGTGACACACTAAGATTTTCAAAAGGGAAGTTATTACCATTTTGACTCGCAAGACGAAGTGGAGGTAGAGGAGGTGATGGTGGAAGCAGAACAGACAAAAGGAAGAGAAGTTGTTTGAAAGAATAGAGATTAAGATTGATAAAGACAGTACATTAAAATTGAATTTGAACCAATTCACTACATTAAACATGTTACACAGGAGGAAATTTTTTTTTCCACACTATTTGTAGAGCCAAGATCGGTGGTTAGGATCTGGGGTAAGACCAATCCACAACCAACTACAATTTGGGGGGATTATTGTGGCATAAAATGAGCCTCGCGGAGGAGAATGATGCTCAGCCCAACCCCACAGGAAACCAGCTGTATATTTATTTAGATCTAAAGGCCTTATAGCCTTCATACTTCATGAGTGCAGATCCAATAGGTCCACTTTTATGTTTCCCTTAAATAGAAGTGGGGGTTAAAATGGAATTTGATATTCAGGCGTAAGAGAGAAATAAATAAGTAAGATTTTGAATGGGAATGTTGGGAATTGTTATAGGAATGTTCGGTAATCAGCAGGCTTCTTAATTTATCTATACATACCGTTAATCAGTGTGTATATAAGGAACCTTAACGAATCAATACCATTAATCATATTCATCATAGTTAGAAAGTATAAAATGGATTTAAATAGATTGATTCCTCATTTTGAAATATGTGTCTAATGTGATACATGAAAAAAAAGAAAGAGATGATTTAAAAAAAAGGGGGGTAGACATATTGCAATATCTGATCAATCTATTTGTAAATTTTTTGTACCATTATATTTAGTTTTACCAAAGATTAGTAAGCTTTTGACAACCTTATCAATATATATTTAAAATACTAATTATGTTATCCATTCTTTTTTCCTATTGATCTTATTAAATGCAACTATTTTCGTTAGTTCAAGAGCCTGAATAATTAAAGTAAAATATCTTTAAATATTTTTTGAATGGTATGACTACATTTTATCCAATTTTAGTAAATTTATTAAGATCTTGTCATGCTTTATATAAGTTTTTTTACCCACGGTATTGTGCACCACTAATTACGTTGCCAATAGCCCTAAAAATGACCATAGAAAATTGAAAAAATAATTTAAATTTTTTATTAAGTGGTCTGGTTATATTTTAGCCAACTTTAGTAAACTTTAGTAAGGTTTTGTCAGGCTTTATATATTTTTTCTACCCACGTTACTGAATAACACCAATTAAGTTGCATTTGCAATGTAAACAACCCTAAAAATGACCACGAAAAATCAGTAAAAATAATTTAAAAATTTTATTATGTGGTCTCGTTACATTTTACTCCACTTTATAAAACTTAGTAAGGTTTTTTCATGCTTTATATACTTTTTTCTACCAACATTTTTGTACTCCACCAATTAAGTTTTGCACCTGCAGCATAAACAATCCTAAAATTGACCACAAAAAATAAAAAAATGGTTTAAAAATTATATTGTAGGGTCCCATTATAGTTTAGCTCACTTTAGTAAACTTTCCAAGCTTTATATGATTTTTTCTGCCTAAGTTATTGTGTAGCACCAATTAAGTTGCACTTGTAGCGTAAGCAACCATACAAATGACCATAAAAAATAAAAAAGATAATTTAAAAATTCTATTAAGTGGTCCTTTTACATCTTACCTCACTTTAGTAAACTTTAGTAAGATTTTATCCTACTTTATATAATTTTTTCTACTCACATTTTGTTCTCCATCAATTAAGTTGAAATTATATTGTAGGGTTCCATTATATTTTAGCTCACTTTAGTAAGGTTTTACGATGATTTATATAATTTTTTTACCCACGTTTTGTTATGCTCCACCAATTAAGTTGCAATTGTAGTGGAGATAACCCTAAAAATGACCACAAAAATCCAAAAAATAGTTTAACAATTATCTAATAAGGTTCCATTACATGTTAGCCACTTTACTAAACTTTAGTAAGGTTTTGCAATGCTTTGTATAATTTTTTCTACCCATATTATCACGCAACACCAATTAAGTTACACTTACAACATAAACAACATAAACAACCCTAAAAATGACCGGACAAAATAGTTTAGAAATTATATGATAAGGTTCCATTACATTTCAGCCCACTTTAGTAAACTTTAGTAAGGTTTTGTCATATTTTATATAATTTTTCCTATTCATGTTATTGTGCTTCACCAATTAAGTTGCACTTAGAGCAAAAACAAACCCAAAAATGACCATAGAAAACTTTTTAAAAAATTTAGAAATTATATGATAACTTGTTATTATATTTTAGCCCACTTTAGTAAACTTTAATAAAGTTTTTCCATGCTTTATATAATTTTTCTACCTATGTTATTGTGCACCACTAATTAAGTTGCACCTACAATGTAAACAACACTAAAATTGATAATAGAAATTTTAAAAAAATAATTAAGAAATTTTATTAAACAATCCTATTATATTTTAGCTCACTTTAATAAACTTTTGTCAAGTTTTGCTATGATTTATATAAAATTTTCTACCCATATTATTGTGCCCCACCAATTAAGTTGCAGTTGTAGTGGAAACAACACTAAAAATGACAACAAAAAATTTTAAAAAATTAATTTTTAAATTATATTATAGAGTCCTATTACATTTTAGCCCACTTTAATAAACTTTCATAAGGTTTTCCAATGAATTATATATATATATATATATATATATATATATTTTACCCACATTATTATGCTCCACCAATTAAATTACACTTGCAATAGAAACAACCCTAAAAATGACAACAAAATATCAAAAAAAAGAAATTATATTATAGAATCTTTTTGCACTTTGGCCCACTTTAGTAAACTTTCATAAGGTTTCACTATGATTTATATAATTTTTTCTAGCCACATTATTGTGCTTTACTAATTAAGTTTCACTTACAATGAAAAAAAACTTAAAAATAACCACAAAAAATCAGAGAAAATAGTTTAGCAATTATCTAATAAGGTCCTATTACATTTTAGCCAACTTTAGTAAACATTAGTAAAGTTTTGCAATGTTTTGTATAGTTTTTTCTATTTACATTATTGTACTAGAGGAAATAGATCTAAAAATGACCACTGAAAATCAAAAAAATATTTTAGAAATTATGTTAAAAGATTTCATTATATTTAACATACTTTAGTAAGGTTTTGTCATGCTTTATATAATTTTTCTTACCTACGTTATTGTGCACCACCAAGTAAGTTGCACCTGTAGCCTAAACAGCCCTAAAAATGATTGTGGGAAATTAAAAAAATATTTTTGAAATTTTATTATAACTTCTCATCACATCTTAGCCTACTTCAGTTAGGTTTTGCTATACTTTATATAATATTTTCTATTCACATTATTATGTTCCACCAATTAATCTAAATCATTAAATATACACTTTATGATTAGATAAAAAATCAAGATAAAATTTTCAAATAGAAAGTGGGTTATGTGATGATTTTTGATGTAAATATGTAAATTTATATCATGTTTCTTCACTTTGGCCCGCCTAATTGCCTCATCTAGGTGATTTTTAACATGAACGGTATATATTATATTTTGAACCATGTGAACGGGTGTGATGATTTAGATGGATGGTGTGTGGCCCACTCTTTACCCAGTTACAGAGTGGCTCAGTGACCTAGGTTACACACTAATATGGCTTCCGTGATCTCGCCAGGCAGGTTAAATAGAGTGGGCCCGTTGAGCTCATTTTGACCCAAATGGCTCAATTGGTTTTTCGACCCCAAACACATTAGTGAGTCAAAATGTAGCACATACAAGTGGGGAATGACAAAGCTAGTACCTTTGCTTAGGAGGTACAAAATTTATACCCCAAGATTATTTTTTTCAGTATTAAATATTTAAAGGCATTTTTTGTCATAAATTATTACAAAATATTTTTTTCAAAAAATATTTTTTTATAACACATCTTCAAAAATCAATTTAAAAATAAGTAAATATCTTTAAAGGCCTGAGATAGATAAGAGTTTATTTCAAATCTCAGTGTGATTTAAATCTGCTCCAGGTTTCCGCACATGCTAATATAATTACAACTTTTAACACACTTACTCTGCCTATGGTATTAATGAGTATAGAGAGGATAACCAGCAAATATTTTCAACAACCAACAGACAGATGCCGTACAAATTTAAACCGGAGCTCAGCAACTCACAAAGCACTGGTGAGCTTCATGAATCGCAAAACTGTAAACAGATCAACACCTTGGTTTGGATTTGTGAAGGAAAGAGCTTTCTCATCTTCTTCGGAAGTTCAACACTTTAATCGAGAAGGCAAAGACGAATGCAAAGAGCACTGCGAATCCAATGAAGTTATGCTTGAACCCAAAATACTCCTCCACAAATACCTTCCCAAGCGATAGGGCGAGCCCAGTAGTACCATCTCCAGCAAATGGGAATTCTTTGCAATAAAGTGAAAAGCTTGAGGTCAGCTTCCATTTTTGTATTAACAAATTTCCATGTTTTTATTTCCCATGCAAAGTCAATCTAACTAACTAGCTATGTTCTGTTTTATTGATTGAAGCATTTTTATGAATAGATAGGATTAGACTAAAACACATCGGTTGCAGAACTATAAAACCAGCAAACAGATTCCACACTGCATAGAGTCCAGCGGAGATGATTGCACCGATATTTTGATTTGGAGTAAGGTCAACATCCATCATTTCATAATAGGTGAAATAGAGCAGTGTGAAGAACAGATACCAGGAGAACTTAGCAGCTTTCCAATCAAAATGGATCAAGGCATAAACAATGATCCCATATAAAAGAGTCTGAACAAGAATGCATGGAATCTTGACCGCCACCAGAGAAATGGATCAAAATGAAGTGAGGCTATGCTTGAAAATGGGAAAACTCTAGTTCAAAGAAGAAGTTTGGCTTTTGTGAATACGTGGACAAAGGCATAAGGTAAAGCTGAATACATTCTAGCAGGCCTCTTCCTGTAGAAAACTATGCTTTCAACAGCCACAACTGGCTGCACAGGTGAGGCATTTTGCGCTCCAATTAACAGAACTGCCACGTACATAGATCCCATCGCATTGAACTGGTCCTATTTTGTATCCCTTTAACGATCAAATTCTGAAGCCAAATAAGCTCTTAAGTCAAGTGGTGTAATAGATAATGCAGTTGCAGCTAATAACCTACATTTTCAACACAAGATCCCAAAATATTGTCCCAACCATCAAAGCACTAACGGTAGTGAAGATTGTTGGGTCCCAAATCTAAGGTGTATGGTAAAACAAGAGACCAAGTAAGAATGAGAATGAAATGGAATGTGAAAGTGCAGAAAAATAGATAACAATGCAAGCACACAAGCACACACAACAATAAGAATATTAGGATTATAATGATTTGTACTTCCTTGGCACCTACTCCACTCTTCAAGATATTCCCAACCTTGGGTTCTCTTGTTCTTTGTGGAATCACACCTGCCTTGGTTTCTTGAGATCACCAAAAACTCATATACAACTTGGTTTCTTCAGAGCTTACCAGAAACTCAACACTGTTGGTTTTTTCCTGAGCTCACAAACAACTCTTATACTCTCTGGTTTCCCGAGCTTAACAGTAACTCAATCTAACAAATATAAAATATATAATGAAATATCTCTTACTAGGCTAAGGTGTACATAGTTAAGCCCAAAAGAAAGATTAAAATAATAAAACTTTACAGTGCTTTGTTATCATCTAAAATGGAAATGATCCAGTTTTGAGTTCTTCAAACATTGGAGCACCTTGGAGTGAATGCACTTTGGAGACTTGAATGAGTTTCATGTGATTGGTTTGTTTTTGGCACTTAAGACCCTTAAGCTTTGTCTTTTCTTCTCCAATGGACCTTCTATTTATAGGTTTTGAAGAGGCTTTTAAGTGTTTGGAAGAGGACCATAAAAAACTGGCCGTTGGAATGCCACATCGATTTCCAATCATTAAAATAGTGAGTTTTTTAGAACTTTGAAGCTTGAGGCATTCCCCTGCAATCACTCTAGCAGTTTACTATAATAGTTAATATAGCGTACAGGAAGACAACGCCTTCTTTAGAACTCTAAAGGTCGAGGTGTATTCTCTGAAAATCACTATAGTCGTGTATTGTAGCAGCACACAACAAGTTCTTCAAACCACTTAAGCTCCATTTGAAAGTTACTATATTGTGTTTATCGTAGCACTTAAAAAATAGGGCATCTTTCAGAATTCTGAAGCTGAGTTTAGAATGCTAAAGTTACCTTTGTAAGTTACTATAGCTATTACTCCAACTTCATACTTCATTTTGGATAGCAATAATTTCAAAATCATGAAGGTGAATTTGAGAACTCTCAAACTTCCTTTGAAAATCTTAAGCTTCTGCGTCCTCTGAAAGTTCCGTTTGAAACTTGTGAAATCTCACTAATATTTCATTAGCTTTAATTCAAGTTATTAAATAAGTTTTATTGCCATCAAAACTACTCATCCAAACTCAACAAGGAGAAGTCGGACAACCATGTATGGTGGGTTCTGCCAACATGACATTCTCCATTTCCATAGGTTGGCAATGCATTATATGATGAAGGGCTGAGAGTACTATGTTGGAAAGTAGCTATCTTCTGAACCAAGAGGAAGCGAGCTTAGTTATGCAATTAAAGCTTTGTTTCTTCTGCAACAATAGCTAGAGATCATGAAAGAATTCTCACATTATTGATTTAGACTAGCTTGCGGAAGCATTCTTAAGAAAAACCAACCTGAAAAGATTCAAATTTTTATATATTTTAGTGAAATTCACCCCTAAAGTCATTTATTTCGTTGCAGTAGTCACCTCCAATATCCATGTTGTTGAATTCTAACCATCTTTTATCTTTTGCACTCCATTAATTGCCTCAACAACATAAAACCAAATTCAATCAGTACCCAAAACATACTAAAACAGACAAAAAGGAAATGATATAATTTTTAGCTTCCATCTCAAGCATCACCATAAAGTAATTGATCATATGTTGAAAGTTATGGCCTAGTCGACCAACATATATATCTCTGTCCTCTTCTCTTCATAAGGAACAATTGTAGATGGGATAATAGACAAATCAAGAAGTAGAATTAACAAATCAATCTTGTCAAAACAATATCCAAGTAGTTGTGAAAAGTTTTGTTTCTTGTTTACTTAATCAAAAGCTTCAAATATGTCAATGCTAGGCAAGTGAATTGTGCAAACTGCAATTCTTCCAGTGTCAACAGTGTTCCTCATAGTTCTCATGACAATTGTTGCTAACCTGGCATCTAGTCTAGAGGTGGGCTCAATTAGAAATATTATAGATGGATTGGTAACAAGCTCAGCAGCACTTGTGATGCTCAAATTTTAATGCCTCATAAGTGCAAGGGTCTACCAAAGTAGAGTGTGCAAAAATAAGGGTTGATCTCCCAGAAAATTAATTAAACTAATCCAAATTAATCTAGTTATTATTAATTAGACAACTTAAATCAACCAGATGAAAAGTAAACTAAGTAAAATAAAGTCCAAAGATGTCAAAAAATAAATGGAATGGGCAATAAAGAGAAACAAATTTTTTAAAATGCTAAAGTCTAAGGATCTGATTTAACCACTCACTCCTATCCTATGATGTTGGGATATTGCTTTAATTCATTATCTTGGGTTTGTTTTATTTAATATGTGATTATTATAGTTAGGCGTTTGGGTTTAAATCAAGTATTTTCAATCCATCAAATTACCTATCGAATAAAGTGTAATTGAGATTAAAAATTCATTAAGATCTAAAGAACTGTAAGGAACTAAATAGACTAGTTTAGCATTAGGCAAATATCATAACTGTCTATTTATTCATTCAAGAGAGCTATCTCATGATTTAGCATAAGGCATGTACCATAACTATGCTCATACAATCAATTCAATTCATAAAATTGGTGATCAAGTAATTAAATAAACTAAATGATTGAGTTAAGCATAATGAATGAAATAAGATAATATTGAATTGAATAACCAAACATCCTTAATTGACATAGAATATTTGTGAGGGCTACATCATAGCCCTAGAAAAAAACTAGTTCATGAGAAGAATTAAAGAAACACCCTTTGTAATTTTTAACATAAAGAAATAGAAAACAATTCTGAATATGAAGGAACTTGATCCTCCTCTAATGCCCCCTTTTCTCTAGTTGCCAACCCCCTTTTATAATAACCCCTCAAAAAATAGGGTTTAAGTACACCTCTATCCAGATTAAGATGTAACTTGCACAAATAATTGAATAACTAAAAATATACAAAGCTCCTGCACTAACTAGGCCTTGCAGCGCCCAACACCCTATCTACTTGCATCTTTCAATTAGCAACATGGGCACTCCAGTGCCCAACTCTGTTTCTAGCATGTTGTGTTCCATCATTTTCCAGCTCCGCTACATTTCTTTTTGCTTTGTTTTTCTCTACTTTTCTTCAACTTTTAATGATTTATAAACAACGCACAAACACACATAAGATCTATATAAAAATCTCAAGAACAAACCAAATAATAAGCTCAAAAGACACCTAATATAAGTAAAGAAAAATCATTTATCAAATCATCAACCTCTTTCCCTACTCAATCGATAGCCCATTCACATCTGGTAGCCCAACTAGTGATTCCCTCAATGGTGTCAGCTCAACATGCTTCATGACTTCCTTGATGAACATCTGCACTCATTGCATTATAACTAAGGATAAAAATATATCAAAGAGAGCCCATTGAAGAAACTAAGAACTCACTAACCTTTCTAGCATTAAAGTTCACTTCACTGGGTTAACCGAAGCCATGCTAACTGGAGGAGAGATTCATGGACTGTGACATGAGGTAAGTGCATGTTGTTCTATTTAGTATATTCAGATATCTGAGCAAATGTTTCTTGCTTCTTATGGTAGCAAGAGATGGTGATGCTTTCTTCAATCTATCCACCAGTCTTCCTCCCAGCTAATGGATCCATCAATGTTGTCTTACACTGCTCACACCCATCAGTGTAGTCATTGCTCCTAGCCTGAATAATCCACTTACTCCCTTTAAAAGCTCCAATCTATCTTCAAGGAGACCTTGAGCTTTCATTTCCTATAGTTTTGTGGTCATGTTTAGTTTCATTGAAGGTTGTCTATAAATTAGAGACTACCAAGATAAAAAGGTTATATCATTCATTAGGAGAGTTAGGTTTACCTATGGCATGTCTATAGACTATTTAATGTTATCAAAGGTGATGGACAGGGGTATGAAAGGAAGAATCAAGCCCTTCCTACTATTGCCTTTGTTAGGGAACTCTAACACAGATACCTAATTCATCAGGCTACGCTTTGTCACGTGGGATCCCTATTTAAAAGGGACTTCTATGTCTTAACTTTGCGCAATCCAATATTCATGGGACTGTCAATAGTTATCTCTATGGAGCCCATTTTCTAGGAGCATTGGGTATCCTCTTTGCGTACAAACTGCATATGTATCCTGACTACGCACCCATGCTTATCTATAAATATACTCAGGTATGTACCTCCAGGACAGAAGCTCTCTAGGCTCTCTCTTTATTATTCACACCCCTTATTAAGGTCCCTATCTGACTTGAGCGTCGAAGTGCCCACGCCGGGACCACCCCCGGCGCCCTCTGACGTTTTCTCTATCTTGCAGGATTCTAGACGAGATCTTCTCGAGAGCCAGATCAGCATTCTGTTTGGAGATAACCCAAACAACCTTCTTTATTTGTAATTTCATTGCCTATGACTGAGATTTTCTTGACTGATTTGGATGATACCAAAAACTAGTGGACAAAGAAATAGCTATAATGAATTGGTGAGATTATTACCATTATGTGAAGAAGACCTTCTTCCCTTAGATGACAACTCAACTTCTTCAATTTCTCTAGTTCTATCCTCATGCTTCTTCTTCAAGATCTCTTTAGATAAAAGAACAAAACTTCCCTTACAAGCTGTAGATGTTGATTTAGTTCCAATGATTAGCATTGCACGATGTTATATTACATGAGCGATGTTAAAAGCAACATTGATACTCACAATCAAGCCAAGTAAGAGATGCAATGTAAAGTCCATTGAAGAAGGAAATGTATCAAATCAATGAGCCAACAACAACCCAATACTGTTTTGATTCTATAAAAGTTTCTCAAGACTCTAAGATTTGGATACTCAATAATTCTATTGAATTGGGTGCAAATTGCATGACAAAACTAGAACTAAACTTAGATAAATTATTGAATTGGAAAATATTTTATTTTATTCTTTTTATAACTTCAACATACATGTTTCCAACTATACCCAAGAAATTCATTTGTCGTAATTGCATTCTATGCATACATCAAAGGTGATGACCAATAACCCCAAAACCACTATTTCTTAAAATCCTCTACAAACAAATAAAAGAGATAAAAGAAGGGTTTGAGTTGAAATGCTCATCAACAAGGATAGATTTTTATCACCACAATATAGAAAATAGAAGGTCTATTTAGTTTAATGAGTTGGTACTTTGTGACATAACAAATCCTCCAAACATCATAATTACAAAGAGTGCAAATGACCCAAATGTGTTTGCAACTATTGGTTTTGCCCTAGTGAAGCTACCAACCAAAATAATCCTGATGCCATTTGGATAATAAACAGAATTACAAGATATTGCCTAAACATCTTGCAAAATGGAACAATCAACCATTTTACTATTGCTAACAAAAGTGTACAGGCATGCCAATTCAAATTTACCATAGAAATTACCCATTGGAGAACTTGTAATGAATTCATTCTTACCTTCCCACATTTGGGTTAAAGCCAATGACATAATATGTCAGACCAACATAAATTACAACTTCTGCAAATGACTATTTGATGATCCACTCCATTCAATCAACCACTATAGTTTATGAAATCAACTCAAGAAGGATCAATGATGAAATGGCTTGAGATGTTCAAATGCAGAACTTGACATCTAGCTACTCAATGAAATGGATAACTGAAAAATCATATCTTTTTAGATGAGTGGTGTTGGTATTTCTTAAATAATCAAAAACTAAGCATAAATGAATTTCATGACTGTATACAGGATAAGCTGATGAATTACCTCTTCTAACTAGCTTGTAAGTTTGATTTCAAAGCTTCTTCCTCGCTAGGGGCTTCGCTATTGGCACCAAGCTTAACATCTTCTTCTTCTCCTTTTATGATTTCTTTAGTATGTTGTTGCTCACCATCTCTCTCTCTTTCTCTCTTAATTGCCAAAGGATGCTTTGTGTCATGGAAGAAAGAGGTTTTAATGGGTTGGTTGCAAAGTAGTATGGAAAGAACTAAGATTTGATACTCCGGTGGACACTTTAGAAAAGCGAGAGGAGTAAAGAAGATAACTTTGCCAATGCACGATAAGAAAATAGTACAAGATGGACAATTTAGAGAAGCAATGTGGGTGAAAAAATGTAGGTGGAAGAAGAGAAGGGAATGTTGTGTGAGAAGATGTGCCATGTGCCAAAAATGGATGAAGTATTGAAAAAACGAGAGTATATTGGTAGAAACAAATGCCAAAAATGACCCTTGAAATCCCTTCAAATCCAAACCATTAATAAGGAATCAATGGTATTCATGAAACCTTTATGATAGCATTTCATCATGTAGGTTAAAAAATATCATTTACTTCATAATAATTCACCATGGGTAAACAAGGAAATCCATATCCATCCCCATGTATGTAAATACTTGACAATTCATAATAGTAAGTGATTCAATACCTCATAGGCATCTATTAATTTTAAATTGTTCTATAATGTGGTATTAGGGGTTTTCATTCCTAATTATACATTATGATTCATAGCATATTCAATGTCAAATTTACCTTACTAACATCCTAATCATGCTTATAACTCAATTATCCCAAGCATAAGTATGTTTTTATACAAAATTTCCATGTTTATTAGTTACAAGACTGTTCGCATCAAGAACTCAAACATAATCACGTTTTATCAACTTAAAATCATTTCACAACCATTATAATCAAGTTATTAATCAAATTTCCTTAATAATTTACATAGTTTCATACAAATTTTACCCCTAGGGTTACTGTTCACAGATGAGGTTAATGCATAATCATGATTTTCTATGTCTAAATCATTTCATAATCATTATAAGGCATATTTTACTTGTTTTTCCCATGAATTCAGCAATAAATACCCATCATTTTCTCTAAAATTACTATTTACAAAACCCCTAATCATGCCAAATCATGAATTCTTATACCTAAATCATGCCAAACATGTTGTAAATCATATATTGATTATTTTCCCGTCAAATTTAACATAAAACCCATATAAATCCCATGATTTCATTGTTTGCAAAATGGTTTCAAACCCCAGCAAATAAAAAATATGAAATCAAATGGAAAGAAAGGGATTTAACTTAATTTTCCAAGCATGGCTTCCGTCTTCCATTATCTTCCACTTCAAATCTTTAAAATCCACCATGAATCACGTCCAACTAGGTTCCCATCCATGGAACCATCCTTAAATAGCAAGAAAATGGAATTTTGATCCCTAAACCCATAATCTCCCATGCATATCTATAAGAGTTCTAGCCTATACCACCAAAAAATTAAGTTTAGGATGATGGTTTTCGTTGCTAGGGGTGTGGGAACTAGAGGAAGAAAGAAGAATCAAAAATAAAAATGAATGGGCTGAACAACCCTTATAATCGGACCAGTTGACATCGGTGCCATGGCCTCAAATTTTGGTGCAGTGGTGCCAAAAATTTCTATCCACGGCCTACCTTTTCAACTAACAGGCGCCACGATGCCAATTTCCCTGGCCCACTTCCCTTTGCTATTTTCTTTCATTTTATTACATTCCTTATTCATATACTTTCAATCATAAAATTTTCACATAATATTAATATTTAATACATAAAATTTACATGAAAAATAACTTAAAAATTAGATTATTTACATTATTTTATTTCAAAATAATTTCTTCTCATCTCAATCCATCACTGAAATCATGATTAAAATTTTTTTTTGGCTCAATTCCCTTCCTTTTACCATTACATTAAGAACAAATTCAATGTATTCAAATATGCAAGTATTAATTTATCAAAATTAACACCCCAGGTGTTACATAGGTCTCCTAGTAATTAAATACAATAATCATAAAAAAAAGCATTAAAGAACATTTGATACTCTAAGCATAAATTGAACAATGAAAAAAATAAATCTCACAATTTATTGATTCTGAGGCTTCTGTTTCCTTTGACAAAGTATAAAAAATTAGCTACGTAGGACCATAATGATGAAAACTCAATAAATAAAAATGAAAATGAAAGAGGAAAGGAAGAGAGTGAGGGAGCTCTCTCTTTGGATGTGCTTCCCCTTCCTTTTATACACTTTGGTTAGGGTTAAGTGGTTGCTTTCAAAAAAAAACCCATAAATTTTCAAAAAATACACTTAATTTGCCACATTGTACTAGCATTGTAGTGCCAAAAATTGCTATCCACTATGCTACTTTCTTCCATTGCACTTTCTGTCACTATGGCGCTAGATCTTGTTGCCTGTTTTCTCTCCAATTTAGCTACTTTCTATGCTAAATTTTCTTGTTGTAGTTAGTATCTCTTAAAACTCAAAACATGAAAGTTGTAGAACTTTTTTTTTATCTTTCCATATCATCTTGAATCACCTCAATTAAAGGTTGGATGAGAGAGTTATGCCCATATTATGAAGTGATGCTGAAGCGGTTCAAAATTATCTTATTGGCTTTTTTTTGCACTTAACAACTCTATTTGTCTCCTAAATCAAAATATAAAAATAATGAGTACATTTAGGTACCAAATAAGTATGAAATACTACATATTAAGAGAATAAAATATGACATTTTCCATTCTCATCACTAAGACACCCATATCTAAGCCTCCCACACTACCTACTCCAGCACCTACAGCTTCCATCTAGCCAACACAATTTACTAACAACCCTACTTTCTTCCCTCTAATCTACTCTAAAAGACCTAAGCCTAAACCCAAGAAGCCCTAAGCTGCTGCCCTTCATTTTATTTTCTCTCTATGCTATGTATTTCTTTTACAACATGTATGTACAATTTTGTTGTGTATCTCTTTTTCTAATGTGCACATCATGTATCATTTTGCAAATAATGAAATACAATACAATTTTTTTATTCATGTCTATTTCTTTCATATCATGTACCTAGTTTTTTCTCTTTTCCTATGAGCTTTTTTATTATCATAAAAAGGGGGAGAAATAACAGTAATAGCACCATAGTTAGGACAAGTGCATTTATTCAGGGGGAGTCATTAGAAGAGTCATTAGAATATGTACTTAGTCAGGGGGAGTAATTAGAAATTATTATTTTTTGAAAGGTATATCACTTAGATATTTTATCATCATAAAAAATAGGATAATGTTAAGTATAACCCTTCAATTTAGCTTAACTTTGATAATAAACATAATTAACTAGCTAAGTTTTGATGATAAACAAATACAAGAGTGAATTATTGAGGTACTAACAAGTGATGTTCCCAAGTATTGTAGAAATAAATGATTAAAGTGGATTATCTAAGCTGGGGAAGTAACTTCAAAGTGATGGATAACATTTTCAAGATTATATGAAGATTAAATCCATCATGATTAAGTTTTTAGAAGAAGAAAAATAATTAATGCTTTAAAGAATAATGTTTTTGAAGTTAAGAAAGCATTTTAGAGGCATTAGAGCACTTCTGAAATCAAGAAAAATAAATTTAGAAGATGTAACAACTTTCAGAAGATCTGAAAGTCATGTTTGAAAGCTTCAAAATTACTTAAGAATGAGAAGTCCATGATTTAGAGGTCAAAAGGATCACATAGAATTTAGTTCAAAAGCAAGAAAGTCATTCAAACATATAAGAACACTTCTGAAGTCAAGTGAAGATGAGTTCAAAGTATACAAAAACCTTCAGAAGATTTGAAAGACAAGTTTGAAGACACAAATACAAGTCTGAACAACTTTAAAGGAACTTCAGAGGAAGACCATTACATTTTAGAGTTCAAAAGGATCAATTAGAATTAGTTTAGAAGTAAGGAAGGTCTTTAAAGTTGCTTCAGAAGAAAGACTTCAAGCTTCAAAGGCCAAAAACTAGCTATTAGAACTGCTAGCCACAAGAAGGAATTTCAGAACATCTGAGACAGTCTTCAAAAAATCTGAAGTGCATAGCTAGAATCAAGTCCAAAGTAGCCAAGGTTCAAAATGTTTGAAAGAGAACTTTAGAAGCTCTAGAATTAAATGTGGCAATGGTAGCTGACAGCGCTTGACCTTTAGAGGCTTTAAAATTTTACTTCGAGAGTCTGAAGCTAATTTTTAAGTAGTTTACATTGAGTGTTAAAAACGGAACCCTGAATGGTCAAAAAGTTGCTAGAAAGAGAACGACTAAGAACCTTTCCAAGCATATAAAGAAAAGATTCAAATCACTGGAAAGCATGAATCTAAGTAGTTGAACAAATTAACAAGCATTTACTCAAGCATTCCATTTTCTTCGAAGTTCTCAACTCCATCTGTGTAAAACTCTAATAATGCTTTCAAAGGCATATCTTTAACAACTTTCTAGGAGTTTGAAACATCTGTTCATTAAGTTTTTTTTATCATTTTAGTCTTACTTTAATTTGTATTGACAACCTAAGTAACAGGCATCTGTACAAGTTAGATTTTCTATTTTCTAGTATAGAAAATAAGGGGCTTGCTATTTATTGGTGTTTGTTGCTGAATTGTAAGAGTTGGTTAGTAAGCTTGAAAAACCCAACAAGTTTATATTTGATTAGAGTGCTGATCAAAGTGTTAGTAGAACCTGAGTGTAGTAGGAAAATTGAATCAGATAAGTGGAATATGAACTTAGGAAGGGCTGGACCATTATAAAAATCATTGTTTTAGTGTGTTGTGTGATCTATCTTATCTTATTTTAGCACCATTGTTTGATTTTGGCCAAAATTTTTAAAAGCTCAATTCAACCCCCCTTCTCTTGAACTACCTTCTCTTGAACTACCTTTGCAAGGGACCAACAAATATTCATCCATTCATATCTCCATTAAAAATAAGTGAAACCATCATAAACGTTTTATTGGGATTTAGCAAAATTGTCCATTTTATTAGCATTTTAGGCAAGCCCATTGTAGCATTTCTGCCCAAGAGAGTTGCTATAGAAGCTGATCTCTTGACTTTGGGAATAATTTAATGGATTCAAGAAATCAAAGTTAAACCCTCCCCTTTGATCATTTACTTAATTCTAGATATTACAAAGTCTTAGATAAATTAAAGAGTTTTGATTAAATGCAACCTTCCCCTTGCATCATTTACTTAATTCTAGACATTGCAAAGTCTTATATAAATTAAAGAGTTTTGATTAAATGCAATGATGACATATTACATGATATGATAAATAAAGAGATAGAAGTGTATGTGGATGGTATAATCATACAGATCACAAAGGAAAGTTAAGACTAAATTGGGAAGGACTATGAGTTATCAAAAAGATTCTAGCAAATGAAGCATTATTAATATCAAAACCAGAAGAAGAAACCACTTAAGTGGTAAATGCAAGCCATCTCAAAAGGTTTTACTTTTAAAGCTAGGAAAAAAAGTGAGGAAATTTCAGCCAAAAAAGGGGAGCAATTGAATCTAAAGAAGATGAACAACCAATTACATGATTTGGAATAATATTTTTCAAGTGGCTAATTCCAACTAGCAAATTTGGTGGCAAGTCTAGCCATCTTAACTTCAATTCAGCAAAGGTCAATAATCTTAGCTAAGCATGTAGCAAAATCAAGAGGCATGGGGGTTAAACACCAAAGAATAGCTCTTTGTCACAAATACTGTAGCAAATATTGAAGGCAAAAGAAGAACAAGGTATTTGCCTATGCTAGAGAGTGTGCTCTTGAAATAACATGAGGCATCATGCCAAAAATAGGTAGCATTCATGAATAAGGCTATAAGAGTAGCAAATGCTAATTTTTCCTCATTCTAATACATGAATGGTAGAAAGGAATGGGCATTCGACAAATAGGGCATTCAACAAATAATGCATTCAACAACTCAACACAAGAAAGCATAAAAAGAGGAAGTTCCCATTACTAAATATTCTTTACAAAAGTGGAGAGGCAACAAATCACAAGTCAAATGATAAATTGAGTTATGAAGTATAAAGATTGCTACCAAAAGGGAACAAGAAAATAACAACTAATTCAAAATCTATGGTAAATACAAGTCCTTTGGTAAAACCCAAAACATCTAAAGAAGAATTTTCTATCTTTCTAAATGGCCAAAAATGTTATATTGAGTTGCCTAAAGCTACTCCAGTTCACCCTCTAATCTATCCAAATGAGCATATTATTTTGTAAGCAAGGTAAGAAAGGTGGAAATGTAATTTTGCAAGCTACCAATTCCTTGATTAAGGCAAGTATCTTCAGCAAGCATGTTCGTGCCATTGTTTGGGAGCATGACTACCATTAGTAGAATTAGGTGGAGGTAGTCCTCCAATCCTCAAAAATTTCATAAAAGGTTGTAATAGGATTTACAGAAGGATAAATTGGGGCAACTTCTCTCACAAAAGGAAGATCTGTCAATCGAAACACCTCTTCCAATGAGAGAGACAACCCTCCTTGACCAAGTGGGAAGATATTAACTTCTAGAACCCAAAAGTTGCTTATTGTATTCAATAATAAAGGACCCAAAGGCATTGTAACTAAATCTAAACAGTCACGGAAGGGCAATTGGGTGAAATCTAATTGTTCTACTAAAGATAAGTTGTTTATCCAAGAGAGTAATGCTTCCTCAGCATAAGGATGAAAAGCGAGTGTTGGAATCCTGGATTTTCTGACTCAACAAAAGTCTCGGAGCTAGAAGAATCTCCCAAAGCAGAGGGGGAGGCAAAATTTAAGAAGAAGAATAAAGCATTACAGAAAAGGGCAATAAATGAGGAAGAACTAATAAAAGATGCACTAAATGCAGAGAAAGAAGTGCAAATAAATAAGAATTTGGAGTAATTTACCCCTTCTTAAAGCCATCTTCAGCTGGAAAACAATCATTGCTAAAATCCCAAACAGTCATTTGTGAAATCTCCCATTGAATAAGGAGAGAAGAAATGAAGCAACCATTAAAGCTTTCCCAAAGGTGCATTGAAGCAAACAAGGGTAGGAGATTCACAATAATACAACTAAATATTTGACAAATCTCTTACCAATATTGCCTTTGGGAAACAAACATATAAAATAGATGACAAGTTAGGCACATTGAGTTGGTTCAAACAAGAACCTAAGCCTAGTGAGTTAACTCAATCAAGATGACATGAGTCTAAATCATGTCAAAACAAGTAAAAAGAAGAAGAAGAAAAGCACAAACTCTAACAACTAGTAATGAGGCAATTACATACACAACCCAATGACTTATATCAATTCAACAATAATAAGGAAGCTAAATACAGAGCTAGATCACTTGTATCAATTCATATGAAGAACATAAGGGAAATGAATTAGCAAGGGGAGACTACCCACAAAGGGTAAATTGATACGAGGTTTTAAGCAAAATCCAATAAAATAAGAAGCTTGCTCCCAATAAAAAATAAAATGGAGAGCTACAATTGCTGTACAAAAACATTGTTACGGTAGGAAGTTATCATTTACAAGTTACAACTCCTAACTTATCAAGTCAAAAAGAAACAAAAGGAAATCAATATGATCGATCAACATCCCCAATCAAATGCTCTTCGCCAACTAGAAAGATCAAGCTCTTCAACCTCTTCAGCATCTTTATCATCTATCATCTTCTCAGTTTCCCTAGCTCCCCTATCCTAGGTAAGCCACTCCATACCAACTATCTCAAAGTTCTAGGGATCCAAAAACAACTGAAGGCAGAAACAATAGCATGGATAAGCACAAAGCCTTATAAAGGAAAGCATAAGAACATCCACATCTCTACTTCAGTTACCTACATCATCAATAAGTCTTACAAAGTCAAACACAAAGGCATGCATATGTCTCTACTCCAACTAATCAATTGGCAAGTGTTGATAAAGTTAATCTCAACTAGACAACATAGCTTGTAAAGTCATAAAATGTGCAAATTATCCATCAACTTCACTCAACATGTCACCTTAATAAGGAGCAGTGCTATCAGCATCCCGGATAGCACTCAATTAATACATCTTAACCAAGTCAAGATTAAACAAAGTAGACAATTACCTTGAAGCAAATACTTATTTTCAAACAAAACTAGCACATCAAATCCCATCAAAACTACTCTATTCAACCATTTCTTTTTTTCAAGGTTTTTAGCCTCATCAACTATTTTACATGTTAGTGATCAACTAGATAGATTTTGTTGGACTATTTCTTGCAATCTTGGATTATTTCTTTGGCAAAGGCTTCTATATTTTTTTCTTAGTAATCTATAGCTATGCTCTTTTAACCTTTTTATATATTTCTTATGGTCATCTATTTTAATAAATCTATTTGTCATCAAAATTATAATTTCTAGCCTCAATGATGAAATTACATAATTTTAATTTTTTTTATTTTATTACTTATTAATTCTAATTTTAAATAATCTTAAATTAATTTATTTATAATTTTCTAATTTTTTATTTATTATTAATTCATCTTAGAATGCTCATTTTATGCATATGTTAATGTCTTACTTGTGTAACCTTTTATACAATTATTATTAGAATTGGACTGGTAATTGAACCAATCAGGCATCCGGTTCATAATTCAATTGGTTTGATCAACCAATTCAATTGGTTAAATCATTTTTTTGGAAAAATATTAACAAATATAACATGATCTTGAAAAATCTAAATCATATATATTAATCTAAATATATAGATGTAACACCTAAGTTATTGAAATGGGGGATATATTTTTCTTATCTAGTTATAGTGAAGAATTGAGGTGGATAAAATTTTAAACATGAATTTTGGTGAAGATTTAAGAGGTGGAAGAATTTGCTTTGAAACAAAATGATTCAAGTATGTATGAACTACATCTAAGATAAATGTAGTTGTGTAGATTAAATTTATATGTAAATGGTTATATAATTTGATTTCTATTTATTTGAGACCAAATTATGAATTTTATGTTAATATTTTGGAGGGAAAATCAAGGCTAAAAGAGTATGAGAAGCAAGGAATCAAAGTGGAGAGAAAATAAGGCAGGAGGCAGTAGCACGGGTGTCGCGATGACCAAACGGTGGGTAAAGTCGATGGACAACTTTTTAAAGCCATTCTGTTTTGTTTCTTTTCATTCTGTTCCATTTCTTCTACTTCCCCATGCCCTAGCCTTGAAACCCAACCTTGTAATCATGGATTCCTTGCATTTTAGCTTGAAAATTTCCTTGCTTGAGTAAAGAATCCCTTTATCTTGTGTTAGACCCAAGTTTTAGCTATTCTAACGGTGAATAAAGGAAGACGATATAATTTTTTTTCAATTTGAAGGAGCTACTTGGAAATTGGACCTTGGATTCTCGTTTAGGGAGGATGACTACATATGAAATCGAAGGTAAGGTCACTTTCCCCAATCTAATTTCATTTTTTGCTTTGCTTGGGTTTTGAATAACCTGGGAATAATGATTTTTGTGAAAGAAAATAATAGGAATTGTGGGAAAAATGGTTATTCATGAATTATAGTATTTTGGGGCTTGTATGGATATGAGAAATTATGATTTATGTTTTAGTAGGTTTTTGTGAATAGTAAAATTTGTGGAGAAATGGTAGAATTACTATCTTAATCATGGAGACAATGTTTGAGGGTGAAAAATTCGATTGTGGACCCTAACCGAAGTGGAGGTTGAAAAGGGTTTTTGTGTATCAAGTGTTTAGGCAGCCAATTGATTTAGTTAGGGGCTTTAATTGGTTTTTTTTATGATGATCTAGCAATTGAACTGTATAGTATGATGGATATATGATATTGGAAATGAAATTCCCTTTAAATGCCCTAAAGAAATGTTATATTCTAAGTAAGTATATGAGATGTTTGAGAAAATACTTCAATGGAAAGTAAACTATTTGTGAAGGGCCTAAATACAACCCTAGAATCCTAATGAAGTAGGGTGAGGGAATGGTGTATGTTGGGGTATGATTAATGATAATGTGTTATAAATGAATTGAGTAATGGTAAGAATGCAAGCGGAGCTATTATATCTTTATAGAACTGGGTAGCTCACCTATATACATTAAATGTATGATGAAATATTTTAATGAGAGGTATATGTCAATTGGCTTGTTCCTATGGGCTATTGATATATGATTGGAAAGCCAAGACAAGGAATGAAAAGACGGTAAAATGAGCTCCATTAATGCAAGTAGGCATTATTTTTGTTGAATGCATGGATGGGGATATGGATTATTCTCTATGTTTGAATCCAGGCATGTATGCATGACTAGGGATAGTGAATATCCTGTAATTTTTTAAAGGTTGCTATTTATTAGAATTGCAAACACATGAATGTGATGGGGTAAAGAATGTCTAATGTCTATGTTTACGCGCATTTTGTTGTACATGCGTATACTAATAGAGAATACTATCAATTTCCTGATTGTATTTAGAGTGATATTTATATGAATGAGTGGGGATGGATACTATCCCATAAATATTATTTCTATTGAATATTTTGTGAATATGTATTGAAGGAATGGAAAGCATCCCATGGTGGTGTATATGTATAAATATGATACAATACTGTGCCTGAATGACACAGTTATGATATGTTGTGCCTACATGATACATTTACGATATGATATGTCCAAAATAACTTAGATTTGAAATGAGGTGCCTGGATGGAGCGATGATGATTATGATTGTATACACCTAAAAGACAGAGTATTGTATTCGTAATTATATTAGCAAATGAGGGCTTGAGCCTCATGGTATGATTGTTTTGGTATGGATTTATGTATGTTATGTTTTACATCTCATGATGAGATGTGAGTGCATTGGATTCATGGTTATGGTTCTTGGATACCATGACAAAATAATTATTATATTTATATTCATGGTTTAGGGTGAATTACATTATATGTGAATTAATTATTGTTTACTAACGTGCCTACTTACTCAGTTTGCCTGAAACTTAGGCCTTCTTATTTTAATTTTTAGCTGATAGGTTAGATAAAGAATCTCAACTGTGGGTTAGGGCTGTAAGGCAACAAGTGAAGGTAATTTCTTTATAATTTGATAAATCAGAATGAGATTGTATAATATTTTTGTATGATTGTATTTAAAAGAATCAAAATGATGTGTCATAGTAAATTACTTACAATATTGTGATGAAATGGTATGATTTCAGGGATGTAGATTGTCATCATGATTTGACTTCAATCATGAGTATGTAACCATGGATGAATTAGTTTATTGTAGATGTATGTTTTATGGTTTATGTTATTGCATTATAGTCATAAAAAATGCATAAGTTTATATTTATATAATTTAAGGTAGACTCTATCAGATTTTTGGCAGAATATTCCCCTGGAAAATGGAAAAAATAAAGAAAAATAGTAAAATGCATAGACTCTAGGGCGAGGTGTTACAATAGATCTTTTATTATAATACTATATTACTTTATTTATCTTTTTATTCTGTTAATAATATTAAATTTAAAAATTCTATTATTAGACTGAACCCAAGTAGACCAGACTAGTTACCAATTTATGGTCGAACTGGTTCAACCAGCTGGTTTGGTCCGATTCTGATAATACTATTTTATACCCATTCTCTTAAAGTATAGCAAGTCTTATAACTATTTTATAAAATATTTCTTTTAATTTAGCTAATTGGAACTTGATAAGTCTCCAATTAAGATGATATTTTTGAACTCGAACTCAAACAAGTAGTGTCGAACATGGCAGATGGATCAAATTTAATTTATTTATATTATTATAGCTCCAAACTATGCCAACACTCACATACACAGACTCATATACACACACACATTAATTTTCATTATAACATTATGAATAAGATGAGCAGGACAATAAAAATAAAATGCAAATACGTACTACATGCATAAATTCAAAAGCTAATAAGAAGAGCACACTACTTGTGCCAAGGCTTGCAACATAAGGAACTTAAAGACCTTCACATGCGCCAAACCACTCCAAACAATACTGTTGCAGATTCAGATATTGGTGAAGACTGGGTGGCGGACGGCCAAGCTCATTTTGAGAATCAAATTGAGGGTGCCTTTCTCAAATTCCGCTGTCTCCACAACAGCATATCCTCTGGCGTATCGAAACAAGCCCGTCCCAGCAACCACAGCAACCTCTGTACGCGGCTGCAAGTTGTCTCTGGCAGCTATTTCCAGCGTGCTTCCATTGTATGGCCCAGCCGTGAAGACGATGGAGTAGGCAAGATGAGCGCCACTGCCATCCATAGTTGAGGTGACGAACAGCCCCTGCGCTCGCCCCACTTCCCTGGAACGCCTCTCGATGCCTTCGGTTAATGGATTATCTCCCACTACGATTGTTCCGAATTCAAAACCCGTCCATTTCTGGCCTTGGATGCCTGCCACCGCGTATGAACTCTTGTGGGTCCCTGAGCCAGAGTAGTGTTGGTACACCACCATCCTCGTCTCTTTCATTCTTCGGCCTTGGGCTGCCGAGTTGCCTGCCATGAGCAGTAGGAGGATGATTGCCACCATTGGTACTACCGACCCTTGCATCAAAATCGCTGCTTGCTGCTGCATTCGATCACATCATAAATGCAGCTCGGCGACAGAGCTCCATCACGTGAATGTAGACGGTTGGTGGGTATCTGAGGTCATCTATGCATGATCATCGTGCGTGGAAATTTTTTATGCTGATTTGTTGCAGCGTCAGTGTTACTCAATTACTTCAGAAGGCAACGTCGCTATTATTAGGGGGAGTGGGGATCACCTGATGTGCCTTAGTGCTTCCGCCAATCAGGTGACACGATACCCGACTTTGCAGGCTTACGAGTTTTATAGAAAATCTCTGTGAGATGAGATTCTCATAGATGAGATTTGCGAATCAAACTTGTGTAGATATGCTTCCGTGTATATGCCTTGCACAAAAATAAATTACGGTAGCTTTCACCTTCACCTTATTCGGCTTCCATAAATACCCTTCGCACAAGAAAAATTAATTTACACAGCTTTTGCTTCTAGGTAAAAAAAAAAAAAAACTATCTGTGAAGAAATTCAAAGTCTTAGTCAAACTCTTTCATTTTCTATGTTTATAAAAGTCTTGGCCTTTTATTTTTCAAATCAAAAAATCGAAAACTTATAGTACTGAAGTTTTCTTATTTTTCTCTGGAGAAAAACATTCAATAAATCTCTGTAAATATATCCCAAGTTTATTGTTTACTTTTAGAGCTTGACTATTTTGGGCATAAAAACTACAATTTTAATTTTTTTATCAATAATATCATTATTTAATATTATATAGGATAACATAATGAATTTGTTATGTAGATATTAAAAATCACATGAACTATTTAACAAAATTATATTCTTATTTATATAAGTTATTTATTTAATCTTACTTTTATAAAAATTAGTATTTATTTGGTACAAATCTTATTTAATTTATTTATTCTATTTACATGCTTTGTTATTAACTTTTAATCTTCTTAACTAAAATAAAATTTTTATTATTAAAAATATACTAATCTTAAGTTGAATTTTTCTTTGCAGTAAAATTGAATGGATGGTGAAGATAACATTCCTTTTGGAAATTCAGATATAAATGCTCTATCACGACGTAGATTGAACTTCAACTTTGAATATAAAAGAGAGCATGGCATAGGAGAGGAAATTGTTTCAAAAGATATTTTTATAGATGATGACAACAAAGTTTTACTCAATCCAGAGATCAACATGGAATTTTAAATGGAAGATGATGTATTTAACTTTTATAATAAGTATGCAAGGAAAGTGGGTTTTAGTATTCAAAAGCATTGTAAAATAAAAGATCAAAATACTGGAGTGGTAAAATATAGAAAATTGGCATGCTCTCGAAAAGGTCATCGAATGCCTCACAAAAGAGATGTGAATTACAAGCATCATCACAATGAGATAATAACAAATTGTAATGCATCTATTTCAGTTCATCTTCAAGAGAATGGTAAATATAGGGTTACAAAATTTGAAAACAGTTACAATCATGCTCTTGCTTCTCTAGATAAGGTCCATATGTTAGGATCTCAAAGAAAATTGACTAATGCTCAAGCTATAACTAGTAAATTCTATGATAGTTCTGGTATTGCACCAAAAGAAGCATTTGAATTGATGTCTCATCAAGCTAGAGGTTCTACAGTTGTTGGGTATATTCAAATTGATGTGAAAAATTATTTACGTACTAAAAGGATGCATGAGATGAAAGACTTTGATGCAGAAGGTTTGTTTGAGTATTTCAAAAAGAAACAAGTTCAAGATCATTTAATTTTTTTACTCTATTCAAGTTGATTGTGAGCAACATATTACTAATTTTTTCTAGGTTGATGAAAAAATGCATATAGATTATAGTCGTTTTGGTGATGTGATATGCTTTGATACAACATATAAGACAAATGAGCATGGAAGACCATTTACACAAATCATAGGTTGCAATCATCACAATGAAATGATTATTTTTGGTGTTGTATGATGAAACAACTTATTCTTTTAGATGGTTATTCAAAATATTTTTGGAAGCAATGTTTGGAAAGATGCCTCAAACTATTTTGATCGACCAAGATAAGACTATGGCTATTGCAATAAAGCTTGAAATGTTAAATACTATTCACCATGTTTGTGTTTGTCATATGTATCAAAAATGCATTGAAACCTCTTAGTCATATATTTGTGGGCTCAAATACATTTAATAATGATTTTCAATATTGCATATGTGATTATGAGCAAGAGGAAGATTTTCTTAAAGCATGGAATTCTTTACTGAAAAAGTATAATCTTTAAGATAATGAATGGTTGAAGCAATTTTTCAAAGATAGAGAAAAGTGGAGCACTTGTATGTCGAAGAGAAACATTTTATGCAAACATGAAGAGCACACAACTCATTGAGAGCTTTAATAAAGAATTAAAATGCTATCTCTATCCAAGGCAAAATCTATTTCAATTTTTTGAACATTTTCAACGGTTATTGGATCATGTGTGGATAAAAAATTATAGGCTAATTTCAGAATGTCTCAGATCTCTCCATTTTTAAGTATTGATATAGATATGTTAAAGCAAGCTGAAAGTGTGTATACACTAAAGACATGAATATATCAAAGGTTTGAATTATACTGTTAAATGCTATAATGATTCAGGAATATTGAAGCAGTTTGAAGTTTCAGACCAATTCTGTGGTAAGAATTACCATCATATAGTAATATGGGATGAAAAAGAGATATCCATCACATGTAGTTGCAAGAAATTTTCATTTATGGGGATCTTATGTAGTCATGCACTCAAAATTTTGTTAAATTTATCTATAATAGTCATTCTAGAGAAATATATATTGCATAGATGGACTCGAGCAGCTTCTAAAGTTTCATTAGAATCATCCTTTGATGCATGTATATCACAATTCAATGATAAACATGAGATTACCATGTGTTACAATGCCTTGCTTTCAAGCTTTGCGCAAATGGTTGTAAGGGCTTCTGAAAGTGAAAGAACATACAACTACAGTTCAAAAGTTTCAATAAGATTGATAGATGAAATTGAGCATTTGTTGAATGATACAACACTTGAAGATTCCAAGGATGATGGGTTGAGGATATTTGATGATAACAGAGATAAAGATACACAGTAGGACCTAAAAAAAAGAAGTAAATAAAATTAAACAAAGTGAAAGTAAATGTCTAGATCGACGTAGGTTAAAAGGGGTTCTTGAGAAAAGTAAAAAGAAGAAAAGATCAAAAATTTTACCTCCATCAAATTCCGATCGTCAAACTACTCCCTCGAATTTGGTATCATAAGTATTAAATAAGATTATATTTTTATTATTTTTTTCACATTCTTATTACTTGCTCCCTTTCCTTCTCCTATTTTATTACTAAAATTTAATAAATGAACTGTCATGTATTCTACACAGGATGATGCAAATTTCATATATTCACAAGGACGATGTGATCACTCAATGTATGAGTTATATTTTGATATAAATTGTCAACTAAATCCAACACTATCTTATTCTTGTAACATGACATTTACTCGATTACTGCAAGTAATTAATTTTTTTAATTGTTTAAGAAAATTCCGATGATGAGCATATGATTTTCTACTTACTATTCAACATAATGACGCAGGAAAATTCATCTCATATATTATGCAATCAACCTATTGAGAGAAGTTTTATTCAAAGCTAAGTAAATTAAAAAGAAATTTATGAAATTATCATATAAATATTTTAAAATTTTATGTTTTATAATTAATCAATTTTTATAATTATAGGATCAAATAGTCATTAGATCATCTCAATCAGAAGCCATTTACAATTTGTCACAAAAGATTGGATAGTTTGTGGCTCGAGGAATATATAAATTTTGAAAATTTGCTCATTGATTATTTATTAAAAGTTAGATTGAATTTAATAGAAAATATTTTATTTAATGGAGACATATCTTTAAAATTTCCTTTTTCTTTCTTTGTACTTTTTATCTTAAAGTGCTTTTATCTTGAATATCTGCAATTTGTATAATTTCTAAATATTCTCATATGTTGCATCCTTAATACTATTAAAATAAGTTTTTTAATCTCATCAAAAGAGCTTGATACGTTGAAATGGTTGTTAGCACATTCAAGGGTGTTTACTAATTTTCCATAGTATCCTGTCAAACATAATTTTTTTCACAAACTTACAAACATATTATTTGAAAATATATGTTTACCAAAATAATAAATTAATTTCCCTCGTGCAAAGGGTATATAGAAGCCGAATAAGGTGAAGGTGAAAGCTACCGTAATTTAGTTTTCCCAGCGCAAGGCATCTACACGAAAGCATATTTGCACAAGGTTGATTTGCACATCTCATCTCATGAGAATCTCATCTCACAAAGATTTCTATAAAACTCGTAAGCCTGCAAAGTCAGGTATCATGTCAAAACCTAAATGGGAAGCCTGAGAAGTTTTTAGAAAATAGGATTTTCTTACCATTGCACTTTGATATTCTCGTGAAATATAAGATATGAGTATCGGTGGTTCATTTTTACCTTTAACACATCAAACAAAACTTGGCCAATTCAATTTTTTTTAAAAAAAATTAAAACTCTAAACAAAACTAAGCTTGTTGTATTTTTTAAAAATAAATAACCAAAACACTAAGCAAAACTATACTTGTTTGTGTTTTTAAAAAAATTACCAAAATACTTAACAAAACTCGACAAAGCCAATTGCATTTAAAAAATAAATTAACCAAAATACAAAATAAAACTCAGTCAGGCTAGTTGTATTAAAAAAATAATCAAACTAACAAACAAAACTTAGACAGTTGCATTTAAAAACAAATTTTAAAACCAAAAGCTAAACAAAATAAGGCCAATTGCATTAAAAAAATCAAAACATTGAACAAAACTAGGCTTGTTTGGTGTTTTAAACTTTTTTTTACCAAAACACCTAATAAAACTCAGCCAAAATAATTACATTTTAAAACAAAATAAATCAAAAAATTAAAAAAATGCATATAAAAATTAATTTTAAAATGTTCTTAATAATTTAAAATAAGAATAATTAAGTATAAATGCGTGATTTTGATGATAAACAAAACTTGATTAAGTTATATAATGATGAATATTTGTCAAGAGATTAGAATGCAAAAGTAGATTGCAGAAAGATAAGAGACTGCGGACAGAAAAATGAGAATTCAAGAAAAACAAACAAATTGGAATATATATTCCAAGACATCAATCTATCTGACTAGATAGATTACTCGGACAAATGCAGAGCTTAAGACAAAGTTGAAGAGACAAGTCATTCATCTATCCAAGATTCGTTTGATAAGCATTTTATAATCGTCTCAGACAGAGCTAAAGTTAAGTGAAACTGACTGAGGGTTTGTCTCAAACAAATATGGAACAAGGAGTTTGTCTAACCAAGAAGAGTTACAAATTCAAGGTAAACTTCATCCGACCAACTTCATACATGCCATCAAAATTCGTTTGAAACTAACTTTGGACAAATTAGAAGACGAAGTAACTATGTTCAACTAACAACTAAAAAGAAACTTTGTCCAAATTTAATGAGCTTCTTTCCAAAATGATGAAATTGTCAGCTATGCCTCATCTCTTCAACCGATACTTGCTGGAACTAGGAAATCATCTTTTTCAAGGTCAACCTTGCAAGCATTCTAGCTGATGAGATTTAATTAGAGGATGACGAATTCAAAAGAGCTAATCAGAATGGTCTTCTACAATTAATGGAGGTCACCTATCACTAATGGTTGGATTCAAAGTTGCTATAAATACAACAATGGTGAAATGAAGAAGAGAAGAAAAAAAACCCGAATGAGCTAACAAATATGTATCTTCTTTTTGAGAATTATTACTTAGCTGAAATATTTCACATTCAAGAGATCTAAGCCTTGCATTTAAACCTTCCTTAACATTCATTAAAGGCATTCAATTGTAATTTGGGAAGAGCTTTTACTATTTCATTTAAGCTTTAGATTTCTTCCCTTATGCTTTCTATGAGTATTTATATAAGTGCATTAACTTCTATATTCTCAATCTTGTAATTGTCTTTAACTGGTAATTGAGACCAGGCTCAAGAAAAGCTGTGATTGTCTGAGTATAGATGGGAGCTATATTGTTACACCGCTTAGAGTAGATCTACAAGAGTGCTATGTGTACTAGTTTATGCCTCCTGGAGCGAAAATCCAGAAGAGTGCTGAGAGCACTGGTTTAAGCTCCCAAGAGCTAGAATCCAAAAGAGTGTTGGGAGCACAATGGTCACGTCCGCTAGAGTTGAAATCTAGAATAGTATAGGGTACACTACTGTATTTTCATTATATGAGATAGTGAAACCTAAGACGCTAAGAGGAGAGTATTCTTAGAAGAGTAGAGTATTGACTCCAATTACTATAAAAACTCCTTATGTCTTGTTTATTTGTGTGTTAATTATTTGATTGCATTATTTACTAAAGGGATGTTAAATCTTAAAGGGGTTCAGCAAAAAGTTTTAAGTACCTTATTCATCCCTCCCCTCTTGAGTATTTTACCTAATCTTTGGGACTAACAATTATTATGTCTAAAAAAATTTAATAAAACTTGGCCAAGCCAGTTGTATTTTAATAAAATAGGAATTAAGGATATTCGAGCTTTAAAATTAATAAGATGTTTAAAAACTATTTTTAAACTTTAAAAAGCTTTATAACAAAACACATTCAAAAATGAATTTAGTAACGCATATCAAAAATGAGTTTTTTTAATAATAAAAGTATTTCATTAACTTAGGTAGGCCAATTGCATTTTAAAAAAAACACAAAACAACTTGGCTAGATTTGTTGCGTTTAAAAAAAAAAGTTAAATAAAATACTAGATAAAATTGAACTAACCTAGTTGAGTGAGTTATATTTAATATTTTGGTTAATTTTTTTTAAAAAAAGCAACTGGCTTGGCCGAGTTTTATTAGGAGTTTTTGTAAAAAAAAATTAATACTGAATAAGCCAAATTTTGTTTACTATTTTGGTTATTTTTTTAAAAAATGTAATCGATTTGGTGTTTTCATTTTAAATTTTAGTTAAATGCAACTGCCTGAGTTTTTTTTGGTGTTTTGATTAATTTTTTTTTAAAATGTAATGAGCTTAGCTAAGTTAAACTTGGCTTCGTTAGGTGCATTTAAAAGAAAATTTAACCATAACCCAAACAAAACTTGGCTAGTTACATTTAAAAAAAATAAAATAAAAAATAAATGAAACTCAACAAATTGCATTTAAAAAATAAATTTTAACAAAACATTGAACAAAACTTGGCTTATTCAGTATTTAAATAATTTTTTACCAAAACACCTAACAAAAGCTGATTGCATTTTAAAAAATATTAGCCAAAATACTAAACAAAACTCAGCTTGTTCAACTTTAATTTTTTTTTACCAAACACCTAATAAAAATTGATCAAGCTAGTTGCGTTTTAAGAAAATTTTAACCAAAATACTAAACAAAACTCAACTTGTAAAGTGTTTTAATTTTATTTTTTTATCAAAACACCTGACAATACTTGGCTAAATTAATTGCTCTTTTTTAGGAAAAAGTTAACCAAAATACCCAACAAAACTTGGTCAATTGTATTTAAAATATCATTTAAAATTTTACTTTTTCATCTTTTTATCTTACTGTGCTTTTATCATGAATATCTGCAATTTGCATAATTTTTAAATGTTCTCATGCGCTGCATCTTTCATACTATTAAAATAAGCTTTTTAATCTCATCAAAATAGTTTTATATATTGAAAAGGTTGTTAGCACATTCCAAGGATGTTTACTAACTTTCTACGATATTGCTTTTAACATAATTTTTTTTTCACAAACTTACAAAAATATTACTTGAAAATAGGTGCTTACCAAAGGATATTTATGGAAGTAGAGTTGGTGTTGAAGGTAAAAATGGACTACTGATATTCATATCTTATATCTCATGAGAATATCAAAGTGCAAGAGTCAGAAATCTTGTTTTCCAAAAACTCGTCAGGCTTGAAAATAGGAAGCCTTGTCGAAATTTGATTCCGTCATCAATAAATCACTGGTGCAGTGTATCAAGTGATCTGCACTCTTATTAGATTGAGTCCTGATCCCATAATGCACAGCACCAAGATTTTACTAGTGCTACTAATTAGAGAAAGCCATGACTGAAGTGTAGAAAAAGAATAGAAATGGAAACACACAAGTATATAAGGCAACAAACACATAAAGATTATAATGGTTTAGGTCCCCTTGGAACCTACACTCTCCTAGTTATTCCAACCTTAGGTTTCACTAACCATGCATGGAATTACGCCTCCCTTAATTTTCTAAAATTACCAAAAACTCTTATACCACCTGGTTTCTCCAAGCTTACCGAGAACTCTAAATTGTTAGTTTCTTTGAGTTTACTAACAAATTTTTTATATCTCTCTATTGACCTTCTTTGTAGTAAAAAATCCAAATAACCTAAGTAAAGATTGTATAGAAGTAATGCCTCTTATTAGGCAAATATATGCACAAATTAAGCTTAACCATAAAGATTAAGCAATAATTTTATAGTTCTTCGAACTCTTCTTGAGATGGGTTTGAGGCAGCTTTGAACTTGTTGACCATTGGAGCGCTTTGGAGTAAATGCACTTAAAAATTTGATTGAGTTTCTTATGATTGATTTGTTTGTAATACTTAGAACCCTATAACTTATTATTCTTCTTCATTGGAACTTCTATTTATAAGTTTTATAGGGGTTTTTGAGCATTTGGAAGAGGACAATTTGAAATCTAGCCATTGTTAAGATGTTGCATCAATTTTCAACCATTATAGTTAAAGACTTCTATAGACATAACCTCTACTCTTTCAAAAAGTTCTATGAATAATCACAACCTCTAAAGAACTTTGTAGTTCTCCTCTCTCCATGCCTTTATAAAATATGGTCTTTACAAAGAATTCTACAAAAGTCAGTAAATATTGTGACTTAGAGCACCCAGTAGACAGCGAGTGCTATAGAGCCATGTAGCTTTGGGCTCTCCTTTGTAGCTCTCCCTTGTCAGTCCAAAACTTAAAGACATTATTCCACTAGCCCAACAAACCTATATAACCCTACTCTTATCCTCTATAGGTCTATCACTTAAAATCTTAGTATCACTTTATTAGCTTAAGTTTAAGTCATTTACAAGTTTTATTGTCATTAAAACTATACACCTAATCTTAATAATTATAACCAAGATCAAAACATTTAATTTTTATTTTTTAAATAATTTATTATAATTCTTTTCTAATTCTTTTGAATTTAAATAAAAATAAATTAATTATATTAATTATATTTTTTAAGTAAATAAAGATCTAAAATCATTATTTTCTTATGATGTACCTACATAAGGATCAAATCATAATAACATATTCATTTTTAAATAATTAAGACAATTTAGATCAAATAAATAAATTTAAATAACTTTCTTAAATATAAAAAATTAAAAATCTCGACATCAAATCAACGACCAAGATGAAATCTTGATCATATATTTGATATAATGATATTCTTCAATGTTTTTACTTTGTACGGATAATCAAATTTGTTAATTTGATATAAATTTAAATGATCATTTAAAACTAAAAACTTAGCATAATATAATCTTTGAATAGGTCTAATTTTAAAAAATAATTATTTAAGAGTGTTTCTCACTTAAAAAGCAAGAATATGTGATAAAAATTCTTCATTTTTGTAAATTAGTAGTATATAAAAATAAAAATAATATTATATATTTTAATTTTGTTATCAAAGAAATAGGTCCCACTTAGGAATTCGTGTTTCCACAAATGTATCTCCCAATTAATTAAATACCTCTACACGCTCTTGGACTAATGCATCCGACAATTCAAGATCCCATGAGATTTTGTTTTCTATTTGTGTACATAGTAATGTTGTAAAATAGCTCACACGCATGCCATCCGAACATGGCTTTCTTTAATTGGCATTACCACTATTTTACTGGTGCTGCGCATCAGGTGATCTGGACTCTATTAGATTACTTTCGAAAATAGTCACGTTGTCGATGTTGAGCACCACTTCGGTCTTCACCGTTTATGGGCATTGGGCTCTTTTGAGTCGCCCTCATCAACACGAATATTGGGTTTATAAAGATATATTTGTATACGTTAATGTTAAAAATAAATATTAAGGGTAAGTATATTAGATGGAAAACTAAGGCGATCCTTTCAAAAGTAAAAGTAAGGATGGACGTATGGTTAAGTTTAAAAATTGCATTCTTATTTTCAAGAAAAGAAGAAAAGAAGGTGGATTCAATATTGATAAGCATTTTTTAGAAAAAAAAATTATTAAAAGGAGTTGGCGGGTCGAGTTAGTTAGGTTTCAGCCACATCAATTCAATCCAGCCTAATTTTTTAATTCGTGTGTATTTTTAAACCCAAAATAGTTCGAATTGGATGGTGGACCCTCGCTGACCATAAACTAGCAGCTAATTAGTCCCGTTCAGCATGATTTACTATAAAAATTAACTACTTAAATTTTATATTATTAGTGGAATAAAAACTTGTATTAAGTAATGTGGACATATTTCAAATATCATTTAAATTAACTCATTACACTAGATATTTAAACAAAGTACTTAAGATCATTTCAATCAAAAGCATATAAAGGAAAAATCACTTAAATTAATTCACCTAATTTGTAATTCAAGTTGGGTCGGGTCGGGTTCAGCAACCCAATCTAACTCAACCCAATTTGAAATATCTCCAAATTATATTACCTAAATTAACTCCTAGCCATTATATGCCCACTTATTCCTTGTACGCATCTCCTCATTTTTATTGCATTTTAGTGTTATAAACATATCTTTAATATTTTATGTATTGTGGTTAACCTAAAATATTTTTTAGAACAATTTTTTCAACTCTAATCATTAATTGAATTTAACAAAAACCCAACTCAATTTTCTAGGATTTGGTTAAAATGTTAAAAATAAAGTTAGGATTATCATAGTTGAGTTAAATTTTTATAAATGAGGTTTCAAATTAAACTTAAACCAAGTCAACGAACTTGATCTACCTCCCTAGACACAGAACTTGATCTAGTTTTTAGGTTTTTACTTGTGTTAACTTCCTTGAGTGCTCTAAGGAGGCAGACAGGCAGCTGTGTTTTGTGGATAAATCAGAAAGCGTGATTGATGGCTAGGATCTATCGCAGATTATGTTAGAGATTTTTATACGGAGGAAATAAAAATGTAAAGATTAAACAAATAAAACAAAATAATAAGAATCAGTAAAGGCATATCACTTAAGATATTGTCTTTAAAACAGAAATTTCCCACTACAGTATAGGTGGTTTAAATAAATATTCTATCACTACGATGCAATGCCCAATTCTAATCATAATTTTTTAGGCTATACTCCTAAAAGATCACAGAATAAATTTGCTCTTGTATGCCAAGATATTTCAATGAACTGAAATAAAAACGATGAACATGGAAACTTAAAATTCGTTGAGAGCACAAAGTTGTGCAGCACGAGATGCTTAGTCTTTTCTTTTTCACATCCGGATAAACGTATATGTAGAAGTTTCTTACTGACAGAGATGGCCATTCAATGATCCAAGCGTTTCCAAAATTTAAATGTCCCATGCGTTTCTTAAAAAATAAAGAGAGAAACTTTTGCACATTTCTAGCTTGCTTATAACAAGGAAACGCTCATATTTTAAAATTTTAAAAAATATCCGACAATCCATCATTATTTTTTAAAAGTTCAATAAACAAATAAAATTAATATAAAAAATAAAAATAAAAATAAATAAAATGACATACGCAAGTATAATCTCTACAACAAAATTGACTTTATGCAGCTAATAATTTGGCTACATAGAGTCATTTGTTTGTTGAATATAGTCAAATGTAGCGGACAAAAGTGGCTACTTGTTGGCTACCTATGCCCTTACTCAAATGCCTTTATAAAGCCATTTTTTGTTGGCTGAATTTAATTACATGTAGTCATTTTACGTTGGCTTATTATAATAAAAAATGACTGCATATAATTATATACAACCAATGAAAATGATGACATTTAATTATATGCAATCGTTTTTGTTGGCTACATATAATTAGAGTCGACTGCTTTTAGTTTGTATGCACCAAAAAATTTTACACGGCCAAATCCACTCAGGAAATGTAGCCCTTTTAATGCTCTTTATGTTATATTCAACCATAATTTAAATGTCAAACAGTATTAATAAGTTTACATAAATTATAGCTTTAATACATTATATATATATATAAAATAATGAGGGTCACTCATATGCCTAGGCATCTCATGAAAAGTTGAACGAGATAACAAGTGAATGAAAGCTCCGACACCTTTCTTTTGATACATTTATGAAACCCCAAAACCAACTAATTTTGTCAAATCATTTTAACAATTTCATAATGCAATGCCGTGTATTTTACTTTGAAAGATCCAAATTAGCATCATTAATTAGATTGGAAGGAATGCTTCAACATAGCTTTGGGAATTGCTTGGAGACTTCTTTATCTTCACCAAAATTCAAGGCTGCGAATAATTCATAAAGACCTGAAAACTAGTAACATTCTTTTGGATGAGGAAATGACCCCTAAAATGTTTAACTTTGTCATGGTGAGGATTTTCAAAAGAAATCAGTCTACTAAAAGTAGAAAAATGAGTGGTTAGAACATTGTACGTGAGTACATGAGATCTATACATTCTATCATAGTATAGAGCAATGTCATTGAAGTAGAACAAAGCTTGAGAATGTCATGATCAAGTACTAACCAATTGCTTTTAATTCATGGAATACAACGATTATATCTCTCCTTGCATAACACCCCACTCCTAGGCGTTACCATCTTATATTCCAAAGAAGGATTTTACCAGAAATCTAACAAAATCTCCTATAAAATATAAGGATTTCACGCCTATACAACATTCTCCATATAATTACTTATTTATACATCACAACGTGATCAATATTACATGACTGTCACATAGAGTAATGCACACCCACATACTGCCCAAAATGGAAAAACTAATTGCAATGGCAAATAGCATAACTGGACCTGCACGAAAATATATCCACACACATCAAATACATTCTATCACTATGACATACTAATACAATACCTCATAAATAACTTAATACATATCATAAATTGAATTTTTATCATTCATCAATTCAATTCAAATAAGCATCATGTTTACATGTGAAAATTCGCCCTTAAAGCTGTCCAATTTTGGGGCTCTTGTCTAATGCAATTTCAAGTGTAAGTTTGCATTCCAATGAACCCTTATTATTGCCCAATCTTTAACTACTGCTTAGGCATATATTTAGTAGTAGTCCCATATATGATGAATAGCTTAAGAGTGGAGGGGTAAATTGAACATATAAAAATTATGGTCAAATAAAACTTGATAAGCTAAGAGGAAGTAGTGATGCAATATATATGTAATTTGTACATTTGATTATATGACTGTTTTACTTTCAAGTTCAACTTCTCTTAGCTACTCCTACAACTTATGGTGTGTGTGTGTGTGTGTGTATAATAATGTGAAAGATAACATTATTCTTAATGAAGTAATGAGGAGGATAAAATAAATGCACAAGCAACTAATGAAAATAGTAGAGTGCATGAAGGATAAAGCAAGAAAGCAAACATACACGTAGACAAAATAATTTATAGTGGTTTGGGAACCCCGTCTCTATGTCCACTCATTTAAGAGCAATAACTCATCGTGCCTTAGGTTCCACTATACCCCATATAATAGAAATATACTAGTATCCCCGACACTTTTCTAGATTCCAGCTCTAGGGGGTGTGAGCAAGTGTCTCCAACACTTCTTTTGGATTCCAGCTCTAGGGGGCTTAAGCAAGTGTCCCTAACACTCTTCTAGTTTTACTAATTCACCAATAAATTCACTGGTTTCAAAGATCACTTGCAAACTTGATAGTTTTTCCAAGCTCACTACCAACTCATGGTTTTCACCACTAATTCATATAACTGATTTGGCAATACTCTTTTTACATATTACATCACCTCTTTTCTTAGGCTGATTTGTATAAAGTTTAAGCTCATAAATAAAATGATATCTCATTAAAACTCATTAGATATCAATGCTCCAAGTTTTTGATTATGATAGAACTTTCAGGCTCATTATCTATTAGTGCAACGGAGATTGATTATCTAGAAGGAAGCATAGTTTGATTGAGAGATTTGATGTTTGTTTTTAAACTTTGTTCTTATTTTTCTATCAGCTTCCTCAACCTTTCTTTGTTGTTGCTGCACTACCTTTAAACTGCTTCAGAAACTTTTGCCCTTTGGAGATAGTTGGCTTTCTATTAATGTTAAAGACCATTTTGATTTCTCCCGTTGGAAAGGTATCTTCTTAAGAAACTCACTTATAACTAAAAAGCCTATAGAGCCGACTTTGAAGAAGGTGTCTTTCCATTTTTAGCAACTTCAAATGAAGACTTTCTTGGTTGACTCACTCATTTATTATTATAGAAAGACACTCATTAAATCTGAAGGGATGCAGCCTCTGAAAGTTACAATCTTTAATAGTGTAGACTGCATTCCTTTAAATTTCTTTTCCATCTTTAGCAAATCTTGAGTTGTACGATCATCTCTATAAAATTGGCTTCGAATGATATTTTGATCGGAGATTGTAGTCAGTGATTTCTGGCACAGATAGCTTCTACTCTTTATAATATATCATACTTTATCTGAGGACTTTGTCACTTGAATTTGCCTTATGTATATGATAGATAAAGTGACTCTGAGTAGATCCATATAATATACCACTTCGTCAATGTCAAAGAATAATGTGGCAGTTCAATTCATCTGTTATAAGTAATGTCTAAATCACAAATGAAGTCACTCTTCTTCATTGTTCTTCAAACGATGTTTTCTTAATAGATGAAGTTTCCTTCAGTAAGTGTAGTGGCTTTGTTTGTTGCTTTATATGTTATAAGTGGTAGACGATCATTGCAATGCGAACATAGCAACAATACAATACATAAAGTATTCTTCACCGAACAAAGTCTTCTTTTCATTAGCCAAAGTGCCTTTGTCTGTTGTGAGCAGAAAATGATTCTTCTTGATAGACAAGGTTCCTTCCTTGATAGATAAAACATACTTTGTCTGTCCAGATCAGCAGACGGAGTTGTAGCCCCTAAACAAAGTCTTCTAAATGATTCATCTGTTGGCTTGTCTATCGTGTGATAGATGAAGTTGTGGCATGCAGATGAATTCTTCTTCTGATCCCTCATATGATAGTTGTCTATTGAGTAACAGATGACTTGTTGAGGCATGGACAACTTGCTCCTTTAAAGGTTATTTGATAGCTTTATTTGTTGCTACCAACAAACAACTCTCTATTCATGAAGGCTACAGATAGAGTTTTCTTCTTTAGTTGTTGTGTCACTTTTTCTTTGTCTTTCATACTTTCTTCAGAGATTGTAGATAGGTTCCTTGGCCTCTTTAGTTATGATTAAAAAATGCTTGAGTAATTGCTTCTTCATTTGTCTATTTTCTGCTCCATTTTGTCTCTGCTTCTGTGAGCTGAATTTATCTTGTGTTGTGGATAAGTGTTGATCAGTTTTTCTATCTTGTCTGTGAAATGATTTGTCTGAATCTTCTTGAGGCAGATGCTATCTGATACTGACTTTGTTTGTAGATAATTGCCTTGATCATTTGTCAAGATTTTGAGCTCCATTACTATAGACTTCCTTGATGACTTCTTTTCAAAGTTTTAGTGTTATTCTTTTTTATTGTTCTTGTCTTCTTTTGGTCAATGGATTAAGTTTGTTAATGCATTCGCTATGTGCTCTGTCCACTATATTTGAATTGCATCTCTATATGTTTAGACTTATTTCTGCAATACTTGAAAATATAATTGTTAGTACCATAATTGTTCACTCATATTTTGTTGCTCATCATCAAAACTTTGTTGTTTGCCATATGCACTATTTAGTTCAACATTTAGTGCATTTAACACTTTGTTTTAAAGTCTATTTGGTGGCCAATTAGGGTTGCAATTAAATCATTTATATGTACATCACTCTTCATTGAGAGATTACATTGAACATCTCATGTGCTTCATTTAGATTACAATTTTCAGCAAGATGTTGCAAGTTTCATGCATTTCCAATAGCATATGGCATATTTCTAACATAATTATCATTACAATAGTCTCATAAACAAATTGATTAAACCCTAAATCAGTCATATACATTGCCCAAATCATCATTAACATCTACATTGCTTCTCATTGGATCATTTCAACAAACATCATAGGTAAATGGATCAAACTCAAATTTTTAGCAATATGCATTGAGTTTCATGCATTTTCCAACCACTTACATCTAATATCTACTACATTAACAATATAAAAACATCATAAATAATTCAATTTAGCCCCAAATTTTGGGTCCCATTGGATGGCTTAACTCAAGAGGGGAAGGGTGAATTGAGTTTACAAAAAGTTATTATTTAACCCCTATTAAATCAATTTTTCTCTTTTTGTACTTGTGTGTAATGCAATTATGAAATAAATAATGAAATAACAAAGTGCAAGAAAAGTAAAGTAATAAAAAATAGCACACACACAAATAATATAATTTTTATAGTATTTTAGGCAACCTCCCTACTCCACTCTTCCAAGAGCACACTTTCCTTATGCCTTGAGTTCCACTATCTCATATAATGAAAATATAATAGTACCCTGCACTCTTCTAGATTCCAACTTTAGGTGACATAAACACAATGCTCCCAACACTCTTCTAGATTTTAGCTCTAGGGGGAGTAACAAAGTGGCTCTTGTCTATACTCAAACAATTACAACTCTTCTTGAGTCTGTTTCACACTATTGTCTCAAGGCAATCATAGATAAATAGATAGAGAAGTTTAAAGCACACTTTTATAAACATCTCAATGAAGCACTGGGGAAGACTTAATGATTTGAATGGCTCTCTATGTTGCAGCAAATCTTTCCTTAATGTATGAAAAGGGAGGCCTTAAAGATTTGAAAAGTTAAAGTTCTTGAATGAATGAAGAAGGTTTAAGTTCTTTATCCTTTGGTAGCTTGAGTATGAAAAGGTTAAAGCTCAAATAAATCTTCAATATGAATTTAGTAACCTCTTGAAACGTCTCAGCTCATCTCCTTAAATAGCACTATGACTGTAGAAGACTGTTTGAAGTTTTCTCCCATTGAAATTTGTTGTCTTTTAATTGGTTCTTAACTGTTGGAAAGTCTACAACCTTTTTCTTGTCAAAGAAAAAGTTGATTGCTCAAAAATGAAAAGCTTTTTGCAGAGCATTAAATTATTGAACCATTTGAAAACATATTTTTATTATAGCAGCATTATTGTAACAAATTACTATAGCAGCACTACTATAGCACCCGTAGAGATAATCACTTTGTTTGGAGTTAATTTTGGACAAATCTTTCCCCCTAAAAGTTTATTTGAGAGTTACTGTAGCAAGCTACTATAGCACTCACAAAGACAATGCATTGTCTGTGATAAATCTTTTTGCCCAACAATTTGTCTAAAAGTTACTATAGCAAGCATTGTAGAACACCTTGTCTAGGAAAAATCTATCTACCCAAGAATTTATTCAAAAGTCACTATAGCAGGTTACTATAGCAAATCACTTTAACAATTACTGTAGCAGCTTTGTCCGAAGGTAGTTTAGCTTCATCCGTGAATTGATTATTTTAGCGGACTTCGTCCAAGGTTAGTTCCGCAACAGCTTTGTCCAAGCTCATGCTTTGTTCAAGACTATAGCAGAGATTTACCCAAAGTTCACTGTAGCAACTAAAATAGTGGTACTGTAGCATGTTACTATAGCAAAATCACTGTATCTATACTCCTGTACTTAAAAATTTCTGCACTTTTGCTACTTTTTTAGTTTGATATTTTTCATCATAATATAATTATCCACATAAAATTTGCATAAGTTTTAAAGCATGAATATGTACTTTAAATCATGATTTTGTATTTATAAACTCATTTAAGCATACATTCCTTTTCATTCAAAAAGATATCTCTTTTGAAGCACGTTAGCATATGATCCAAGGCATTATAAAATGATAAACAAAATTGAAAATAATAGGGATCAAGATGATTTTTTCTTTTTTCTAAAGTATCTAGACTTATAGCAAGATGTATATGGTTGCGTAAATGATATCCTTATAAAGTGCATACATTTCAAGCTTCCTATACTAGAAGCATCATTAGCATAAATCAATTCTTAAGATAAATTTTGCTGTCATCAAAATCATATAATAATCCCAATACCAAATTTTTTCGACAATTTGCCAAACCATCATTCACACCCAAATAGCTTCCAATGTTCCAATATGTTGCTATCCACAAAAACGTGATTATCAAGCCCAATCTCCATAAAAAAGCTGTTAAATTCATTTCCCCCATGAAAATTGAAATCAAATCACACAATTTTTTCTAATTTTATAGCCCACGAATTGCTTATTTTCAACCCTAAAAATAAAAATTTAAAATAGGGTTGGGAAAAAATGTTTACCTCTATTATTTTGTGTTGCTTCCTCTTTAAAATGAAAATCCGAACTCAATTCTTCACTCCACTTACATGAATCGTAGCAACACAGGGGAAAATAGATCCTTTTCTCTCTTTTGCACATTCACACAAATGGGGATTTTCTCTAGTTGATGCATGTTGATGATTGCACGTGAAATCCACAAAATTTCCAAGCTAAAATTGCATGAAGAATGGATGAAAAAGGGTGTCTAGGGCACTTGCAAAGAATTAAGCGTGAGAGAGGGAGAGAATGGACATGAGAGGGTGATGGAGCAACCACCTTATTTCTCTTTTTGTGTACTCTAGTAGTGCATGTACAACCATATGTGTGTAGCCCATTACAAATCATATTTTTACAATTACATATGATCAATACATTAAGTTGAACAAATAAATCCTTTCACAATTTCATAAGTTCATGTATATAAAAAAAATTCTTACTTTAACACACTAGGGTGTTACACCTTACATCTCTCCAAGTGTTACTTTTAGTTGGCTCACAATTAATTTGATTGCTTGATGGATTAGAGACACATGTCTAGTGAATAAGAAAAAAGTAACAAGCTCGAAATTGAGAAAGAAGAAATAACCAAATGAATATTTGCTCCATACATTCATGGTGAACTATCAATGCTCATTTCCCCCATCTCCTACTTAGGTGCATCTTTGCTTATTTCTTTTATATGATATTATATTCATCCACATTTATATATATTATTTATTCATTCAATAATTTAATATATATTTAGATAGTTTTATTATATATGATATAGCATGATTCCCATAATAAACAAAATAATTGATGAACGTAAGATAGGTTTGCCAACATTTTACTTCATAGTAAAAGTTAGCATTCAATTTAATTAATTATTATGTAGTAAAAATTAGTTTTCAATCATATCCATTATTCTCTATTTGTTAAGGAAATCATTTATACGACATATATGTCTAGCTAGACACTTTTTATAAATTAATTATATGATTATATATAATTAGGAAAGGGAAACCCATATGCTTTTATCCAATTCAAATTAATTAAAATTTTAGTTAATTATTTATTATAGACTTATGAAAATCATCCATATAAAATATGTATGGATGTGCTATCCAACTTTAAAAAATGAAAGTCACCAATTTACACACTAGGGTTGGCAGGCGGTACCTTAGGCACTCGCGGTATACTGCTTGCCACATAAACTTCTAGAGATAATTGTAGTGTTTTGGTAATATATTCCTCGAATGAACTCAAAATCATGTGATTCTTAGTTTATTGGATATATAATTTGAAGGGATACAACTTTTATGCTAAATATGTTCTCTGAATTAGCCTCCATATCCTTATGAATTACCCCAAAGTGATACCTATTAACAGTTTTTACCTTTTAGTGCATCTAAGTATGACAAAGGCATCACTTGTAGCAAATTTTTGCATATATTTAGGTAGATTCAGAGCAAGTGTCCAACATAAAATTATAGACCTTTAAATTATTCATCTAAAAAGCTAAGAATTACATGATTTTTATTTCAAATGAGGAATATATGGATAAAAAACTATAACTATCTCTAGAGCTTTAGATTTGCTGAAAGGTAAAAACCATTAATAAGCTTCACTTTGAGGCAATTTGTGAGGCATATGTAGGATTATTTAGAGAAATCTTCCAACATAAAAATTATATCTCTCCAAATTATATATCTAAAAAACTAAGAATTATATAATTCTAAGTTTATACAGGAATATATGGCTAAAATACTAAAATTATCTCTAAAAGTTCATATGGCGGGTGGTACCATGAGCACCCGCCGTATCACCTGTAATCCAGTTGATAGGCATGGGCACCTGCAGTATTGACCGTGGGTATCTAGGGAGACAATTTCTTCTAGATATGACCACCATGGGTGCTACTGTGGGAGGTTGCGATTGCGCCTATGTGGATGACAATATGCATAGGCGCTTGCGGTACTGACTGCCACATAAACTTCTGGAGACATTTGCAGTATTTTGGCTATATATTCCTCATACGAACCCAAAATTATATGATCCTTAGTTTGTTGGATAGATAATTTGAAGTTATACAACTTTAATGTTGAGCATATTTTATGATTTATCTTTTATCTATACCAAAAATTTCCCTAAAGTGACTCCTCTTAACTAATTTTACCTTTCAATGCATATTAAGCTCTAGAAATAGTTGTAGTATTTTAGCCATATATTCCTCATATGAGATTAAAATAATATGAATTTTATTTTTTGGATATATAATTATAAGTGATACAACTTTTATGTTAAATACTTTTTTTGAATCAGCTTCTATATATACTACAAATTAGTTATAAGTGATGCCTTTATCATATTGTGATGCACTGAAAGGTAAAAACTGTTAATAGGCATCATTTTGGGAAAATTTATAGGGAAAATAGAGGCTGATCCATAGAAATCTTTCAACATTAAAGTTATATCCTTCAAATTATCCATTCAACAAACTAAGAATAACTTAATTCAAAGATTGTATAAGGAAGATATGACCAACACACTATAACTATCTTTAGAAGTTCATGAGTTCAAATTATATTTCATTTAAGTTTTTAAATATATATTTTATAACATAATAAATAACTAATAAATTTTTTGCCATTATAAAAATAATTTATATTATGATTTTTATATTAATTAAGTGTATGTGAGTTTTATAATTTTTATTTGGTGTGGTTTACTTTAATAATTAAAAGTAAATCATTTAGCTTCCTTTATATATTGATCTTCATGGTTTCATTGATGTTGCAAATATATCATTTATTTTTAAAAAATTATAAACTACTTTTATCTTGTTTAGTGTAAGCTTTAATGCATTTTATGCGTCATACATGCATACATATATAGTTTTAATATATATATATATAGGTTAGATGTCATTACTACATGTGGGGGTTATTTATAATTTATGTCAAAGGTTATAAAAATTATTTATTATTTCTTAAAAATAAGGAATATACTTGCATATAATATTATATGCAACTAACATTGGTTGTATATAAAATTAGATTTAGATTGCAAATGATTTACATCATGCTATGCATATATATTTCATTTAAGTTTATAAATAAATATTTTTTAACATAATAAATAAGTAATAAAAAATTATTATAAAAAGCCATTATATTATTATTTTTATATTAATTAAGTGTATGTGAGTTATGTAATTTTTATTTGATGTGATTTACTTTAATAGTTGAAAGTAAATAATTTAGCTTCTTCTACATATATACCTGGAAAATTTCCAAATCCGTCCTCTTATTTTTCCTTCAATTCTAAATCCGTCCCCACATTTCAATTTATCCCAAATCTATCCCCATTTCCCAAATTTCATTCCTAATCCATCCCCACACCCCTTGTCTGGCCACCAGAGCCCGAATTCAGACACTTCTACCCCTCCACATGAGTCACGCATGTGGAGAAGAACCCCCTCCTAAAACCCTAACCCGCCTGGCTCTCTTGTCCCACTCATCTTCCTCCCCCTACAGTTGCCTTTCCCTTCCTTCTCTGGTGAACGAGCGGCTCCCACCTCCCCTCCTCTCCTCGTCTCATCTATAACCTACGGCGCTCTCCCGGCAAATGTCAACCGACACCAGAGGCTCAAAAATCTCCCTGCTAGGCTCTCCCAGTGAACGTCCTCCCCTTTTCTCCCTACTGCTCTCTCCCGGCTCCGTTGCCCCCTCCTCTCCATGCTGCGTTCTTATCCGGGAGCATGGCTCCGCTTCCTCCTAGTGAAAAACGATCCCCATTGCTCTTCCTTCGACGATTAACCCTTTTCTAGTAAGAAATTTGCATTTTCCTATGTAATGTTATGTTTTATACTCAATAGTGATTGTTAAGCATCATCCAATATGAGATTAAAGGTATGAGATTATTGTATTCCTTAAGATTATTCTCTAATGTGGTTAATGGTAAGTGTGTGAGATTATTTTATTCCTTGAGATGATTTTATTTCACATATACTAAAACATATATACAATTCAATTTTTCAATGTGTGAGATAAATGGCTGGCTATGTAAGATTGTGTGTCCACTATGGCGGTGCATTTTTTTCACTGGGACTTATCAATGCAGACAATGACATACACTGGAGTAGATAGTCAAATTATAATATTTGAAGAAGAACTGACAAAATTCAGAGACCTAATGGATCAAATTGAAATAATTTATAATCTAACAAAGAATGATATAAGACTGCAGTACAAGATAGATGTTGATGGTTCACGTGACAATTATGTAAATCTCAAGGATGATGTTGATTTGGTAGATATGTTGAAGAAATGCAAGAAAGATGTGCAATGTAAAAAGAAAGGGAAAGGGAAGGAAAAGAAGCAAAATAATGATATTGATGTATACATATCAGTCATCATCGCATAAAGGAAAGGGATTAATTGGGATGAGAATATGGCACATGCTAAGGAGGATGAGCAATCAGATTGTGAACCGACTGATGAGATGGAGGGAGATGACAATGTTGAACTAAGAGAAAGTACTAAAATTGAGACATTCGAAGCCAATGACAGCGTCACCCAATTTGAGCTAGTGTACTCATCTGTAGAATCAGATCAAGAAGGAAGAGGCATATATTTTGATGAGGATGTCTGATCCAAAGTTAGAGGTCGGGTTCGAGTTAAAAGACTCTATGACTTGTAAAAAGGCTATATGAGAATATGCAATAAAAAATCAGTTCAACATAACTTTTCCAAAAAATGACAAGGGGAGGGTAGTTGCGAGGTGTGCTACACCAAACTATGTTTGGAGATGCTATACTCGATTGATGCAAGATAGAGTTGGATTCGCTTTGCGATCAATTCCGGCCAACCACAATTGTACTGGTAACTATAGGTCAGGCTAGAAGACAATAACTCAGGAGTGGATTACAAATAAGATTAAGGAGAGATTGTGGTATAATGAAAAGTATACTCTTAAACAGTTGATGAATGACATTATGCGAGATACTGGTATATGCATTAATTATAAAAAGGTTTGGAGAGCTAAATATTTGGCATTAGATGAAGTATTTAACTCATGTGAGGAATCTTTTAAGAGGTTCCCTTCCTTCTATGCCACTTTAAAGAGGACCAACCCTGGTAGCATTATCGAGTATGAATTATTTCCTTATACAACATTTCCACGATTGTTCATGTGTCTAAGAGCATGTGTGGAGGGATATTACCAAGGTGACCATCCACTGATTTTCCTGGATGGATGCAATTTGAAAACTAAGTATCAAGGAGTCTTGTTATCTATCGTGGCCTTTGATGGGAATAATGAGATTGTCCCTTTAGGAGTTGCTATGGTAGAGACTGAATGCACCGAATCATGGGAGTGATTTTTGACTCACCTAGGTAGAGCAATCGGGGATGGCAACCATTGCTTTATATCCAACAAACAAAAAGGACTTCTAGCATCTGTAAGTCTTGCATTTTTGTTCTCAGCACATTGTTATCATATGCAGCATTTTTATACTAACCTAAAGACCTATGACTTTGGAAAGAGCAAAGCAGTTTGGGATTATTTTTGGGGTGCTGCTCGAGCATACACAAGGTACAAGTTTGGACAATATATGCAACAATTACAACTCGCATCTGTTGAAGCATATTAATGGGTGTGTAGAACACCTCCTGAGCATTGGTCATGGGCATTCTTCTTAGATGGTCTTCCTTGCTATAGTATTGAGAATAATGTTGTGAGTCATGGAATAACTTATTTTGGGATCTTCGTCATCGGCCGGTGTGTGATCTTTTTGATAGCATTAGGGTAAAGATAATGAGGATTTTTGAGAGATGTCAAACTATTAGTACTTCTTGGCAGTTGAAAGTTGTACTAAGAGTTGAGGAATTATTGGCTAAGAACAAACAACATGCATGATGGGTAATTGTTAGGCGTGCTGATGTGAATGAGTATAAGGTAGACACAGACGATGGGAGGCATAGTGTACATCTCAGGGGTAAAATATGCTTGTGTAGACAATGGCAGCTTGATGGCATACATGCCAACATGCGTGTGTGATTTTTCTAAACCATAGACTTAATCCCTTCAATTTTTCTTTAGAATACTTTTTTTTTCGAAGTATCGTATTACATATGAGTCAGTCATCCATTCGATGCCTGATGTGCGATTTTGGGATACAGTTCCTAGTTGTGTAAGGATCTTCCCACCACTAATTAAGTGTGGAGTAAGTCATCCCCAAGTTAACCAAAGATGGGGAGTGGATGAACTAGCCCCAAGTTCTCAGTCTCATACTATGCAGTATACCAACTGCAAGACTCTTGGACACAATAAGAGAGATTGCAAGAATCCAATCGTAAACAATAGTGTATCGAGCTCTGCTTCTCAAACTAGAGTTAGACAAAAGATTTCAATTATGTGGGGACTAAGACAAGGGCCTAAGCATGAGAAGATGAAGGAAGATATGCACTTCTAAAGGTTAGTCAAACATTTTATTAATTGTATTAATTTTTTACTATGCATGGATGAAATTTTAATATATTTATGTTTTCACTCTGTTGAATTCACAGGTGGATTAGTGGAGCATCTAGAGGTCTAAAGATGCAGGAGATCTTCCCGGAGAGTTAAGCTGAATTAATTTGGGGATTTAGTTATCTTTTCTAGTGGTATTGGAAAGGTGTAATATGTTGGATTATATTTAACTATTACAAATGTTGAAAAGCTGTAATATTGTAATCTGGAGCATTTGGTTATTTAATGAAATGCAGATGTATTTTCTTTGTCATCAAAGTATGTATTAATGTGGAATTCTTTATGCTAGCTTGAATTATCAATAATCTTAGCACATGTTGGAGCCTACCTGAAAAATTAGCAAGCATGGGTCTACAAACCAAATCCCTAGAGTGCCCTAGGACATTATCTTTTCACAAGCCAAAGTCCTCAGGTGCCCCATGATATTGGCTACCATTGTCCAGTGGGATTTCAAGCTTCTCATGCTTGAGGCCAATTTTCTAAGGTGCGTCATGGAATCGGCTTTCACTTAGTAGCTGATATGAGGAGGTGCCTCCATAAATCTAGTTATCAATAGCCGAAATAGGGAGCGCCTCCAAAAATACACTAAGATGAAGTAAAAATGTCAAGGCACCTTGCAAAATTGACTGGGGCCGTCCAATGGGATATGCTGCATATCATACCCAAAGCCAACATACCAAGGTGCCTGGAATATCTACTACATAGTAGCCAAAATTGGGAGGCACCTTGTGAAATCGGCTGGCATGAAGCCTAAATGTTACTTGTTGAATTGGCTAGGAGTATCCAGTGGGATATGATGGTTGTCATACCTGAAGCTGATATGCCGAGGTGCCTGATCATATTTCTTCTGTACCGAAGATGATATGTTCAGGTGCTTAGAGTAATCAGTTGCAATGTAGGTGATATCATGAGCCGCCTCATGTAATTGGCTACAATGCAGGCGATATCATGAGCTGCCTCATGTAATCGGCTGCAATGCAGGTGATATCATGAGCCACCTCATTTAATCGGCTGATATCATCCAGCGGGATATGATCGTTGAGCTGTCTCTAGGAGATATCTGGAGTCGCCTGGGTATATTGGCTGTAATCTGTAGGTGATGTACTGAGGCGCCTGCGTATAGCGGCTGTAGATGTAACATGGTAATATTTTTGCATTTCCTTTGTGTTTTGTAATACTCATATGCTACATATGATTTGTATGAATTAAAATAATAATTAGACATAATAGATCTTTCAAGGAATCAAAAAGCATGCCATAGATCCTTTCATTGATTGATCCTTGTCTATGTAAGTTGAATACATAAAAAAAAATACATAATTTTTGACCAAAAGAATAACATGATATTCTCACGACAACACTCAAAATATTAAATAATCCAAAACAACATCACTCAATCAAGTCCCTCCCCCTGAGTGCTAGCACTAATATCCTACATTGGTAGAGGTGTGACTAGCTCTTTGAAGTTAAAAGTCGGCTCCGACTCCCGATAGGTAGGGGTTGGATCTTGAGGATGACCGATAGTGGGAATTGGATGAGGTTCAGGTACAGATGTGCTAGTTGGTTGTAAAGAAGTTGCAGATGAATATGGAAGACCAAAATGGGAAAGCAATGAGTCTAGCTATTGTTGGATGAGAATTTAGTCTTCTCTAATGACTCTGACCCCCACTCTCAATGCTTTGACTTCCTCAGATAGTCTGTTGTATGCTGAGGATGGTCTGTAACTGGGAGATGGCATGTGTGCTCCAAAGGATGCCTAAGCTACTATGGCAAGTCTCTCTTCCTACCTCCTCTCATCCTCTCCTTTGGTTCCTCTTTCTTCTTCATCTGAACTCTCATCTTCTTCCACCTCCCTTTCATGCAACTCACTCATCTTTCTCCTGTAATCCGACACTTTGATTTGCATATACTTGAGTAGTGTTTTTCCCACCCAGTCCTTTTTGTGGATAGTCATGTACCATGCAGCTTCTCTTTCTAACACTACTCTGAAATGCTGAAAGACTTTTGTAAGGTACATGCTAAATGGTGCAATATGGTCATTCCTATGTTACATGTAGCTAAAGAAATGGAATAGAATCCTTGCGAGACTTAGCATCTTATAATTTCCAATTTTCATATCACGTTTGCTTTAAACACATTCAACACTTCCATTCCTTGCAAATTTGGAACAATGGAAGCTTCTAGGACCTTTTTTTTTATCATTCTATGTTCAATTGTAAGGTCCTTTATCCTCATAATTCTATGAGTAGAGGTATACTTAACATCACTCCAGTCGATAACAACTCAAAAATCTCTTTCGCTTCTTTGTCCTCTTCTTCTTCCTCATGGAGGACTCCAAGGATTTCTTCTAAATGACCCTCAGAAGTGACAATATTATGACCAAAGATTATATTTACTACCTCCATAAAGGTGAGGCTCTACTTTTCACTCCAGTTAAAGTAGAATATTAACACTAGTTCTTCGTACACCAAAGCTTCATAATCCAAAAGGTCTGTCCACCCTTGAAGTTAAACATAGACCTTATATTAGATCTGCATGAATCTAGGAAGTTGAAATCTATTTTCTTAGGAATATGAAGTAGTCTTCCAAGCATGGTTGTGTAAAATTGAATCGTCGTATTCCCCCCCCCCCCCCCCCCAAAAGTAAAATGGTGGCAAATCTCTGGGAATGAATTTTGGCACTGCAACTTTCTTTCCTCCCACTTTTTTGGGCAACTTCTTAATATCAAATATATTTATTCTCCCTTCATCAAACCCCCTATTTACTTCTCCCTCTTATATATTCCTTTCTTCCTCTTTACTACTACTAGTATGTAAGGATGAAGAATGTGAGTCATTACTTATAGTATTAGTATGAAGGCTTCTTGACTCAGAAGACACAAGAGAAGCCATAGGAGATATTGCTGCCCTGGAGGATGACGCTCCTCCCCTTGTTCTACCCCTTTTAACTCCACCTCCCCGTCCCTCTCTTTTAGGGCATTTAGTTCTAAGGGAAGGCTTAGAAACAGCGACCTTAGAAGTCATTGAAGACCTGGAAATAACAGCCTTAGGAGCCATTGAAGAGGCTTGCAATTCTTAGAAAAAAACAGAATGGAGTTTTTGAATTTTGAGTAGGAAGCGAATGAAGTTAATTTTTGAGGCACCTGAGAAGAGAGTTTTGAATGGGGTGGAAATGGACATCGCGCGCTTTTGTATTCTCAAATCATCAGGCACCTCAAGCTGAGGCACCTTAGGATGAGGGGTCTGAGTAATCGGCTGCAATGCAGACGATGTCGTACTAGGTGGCTTGTGAAATAGGCTACGACCATCCAACTCATCATATCCCGCTAGAAGCATGCAGTCGAATGCACGTGGTCCCTCGCACTATGGACTACCATTCAAAAGAGATTACAAAAGGCACCTTTTCATATCGGCAGCTCAAAAGTCGATTTATGGAGGCGCCTTCCTATATGGGCTTCTTAGAAGCTGATTCACTGAGACACCTCCATAAATTGACTTTTGAGCAGCCAATATGAAAAGGTGCCTTTTGCAATGTCTTATGAACTTGGAAGCCGATTCACCGAGGTGCCTGAAGGTATTGGCTGCATTTCAGAAGATAAATCCTAGGCACCTTGTGATGTCAGCTTTTGGGATGAAGTGATAAATGTAGTGCTTCAGGATATCACAGATGCATGCTAGTATATTTTAGTTTATTTTGGTGTTTGAGAAAAGGATTATGAAATGTATAGAAATATAATATTTGTGCATTTACATGTGCGAAGAAGTTTTATGTTTTTGTAAGAAGCACTTATCTCAACACACCCCTATTTTATGTAATACAAGCACATGTAATTAGGTGTACTCTTCGTAAACTCAACCAAATAACATCATATTATAGCATTAAGTATGATGAATACATAACATGTTATTTTACATGCTGTGAATATAATATACTTTCAACGCATTGAATAAATCCAAATTTCCTTCACCAATGTATCTCGCGATTCAAACAAAATACTTGACCCAGTACAAAACACAAACAATCCTAAGATAGATTCAATTTTTTCAATTTATCCAATATCTTTGATATCACAGCCTCTTTCTTAATTAGTTCAATCTTCCTCTTCGAAAGCTCTAGTTCCTTCTTCAACATTGACATTTTATTGTAGCCCATACATGCATATCCACTTGAATCCACTACCGTGGCTCTCCCATCATTAAGATTCTTATGGTTGTTTTCACTTGAACTTCTAATCTCATCATTTTCCACATATGCATTCTGAGTATAATATATATCACACTAAGCAAAGAACCCACAGTCATACTTGCTCTATAAATTATTTTAACTTTGTTAGTTTTATTAAATATATATGAAAAAAGTAATTCTCTAGTAAAAGCAATTCAAGCCTTACCCAAAAAAGATACCAGTAAAACCATCTTTGAGGATTTTTTTGTGCATGATTGCAACATCAAACAGAGTCCTCGACCACATTGACATGTAATTGGTGGATAATAAGACATCGATCTTGCTGACATATCTCTATTTACATTTTTAGAAATAATCATTATTTAGTAAAAAATACAAAATTGCATAGGGAAATGCAAGTTCCCTTACCAAGCAATGGGGAGAAATGCTAGGACAAAGTAGAGACACTTGCAGGGAGAAGGGCACAATGGGGAGAAGAGGAGGGGGCCATAGGTTAAAGAAGAGGGGGAGCAGCAAGGGAAAGAGGCGATGACAAAGTCGTTCGTTGGGAGAGCACCGCAGGTTGCAAGTGAGGAGAGGAGGAGAGGTGGGAGCCGCTCGTTCACTGGAGAAAGAAGGAAAAGGCAGCCACAGGGGGACGAAGATGAGTGGGAGGAGAGAGCTGGGTGAGTTAGGGTTTTGGGAGGGAGTTAGGGTTTTGCTGACATATCTCTACCCCTCCACATGCGCGGCTCGTGTGGAGGGGTAGAAATGTCCGAATTCATGCTCCGGTGGCTAGACCGGGGTGTGTGTGTGTGGGGGGGGGGGATGGATTTGGGATAAATTGGAATGTGGGGACAAATTTGGGATTGAAGGGAAAATAAGGGGACGGATTTGGAAATTTTCCTATATCCCTTTATGGTTTCATTGATGTTGCAAGTATATGATTTATTTTCGAAAATTACAAATGACTCTTATCATGTTTTGACATATGCTTTAACGCATTTTATGCATCATACATGCATAAATATATAGTTTTAATATATATATATGTATAAGTTATACGTCATTACTACATATAGGGTTTATTTATAATTTATATTGAAGATTATGAAAATTATTTATTTTTTAAAAAAATTAGAGAATATACTTGCATATAATATTACATGCAGTCGACCTAAAACAACTGCATGTAAAATTAGATTTAGATTGCAAATAATTTACATCATACTAAGCACGTATATTTCATTTAAGTTTATAAATAAATATTTTTTAACATAATAAATAAGTAATAAAAAATTTTACTATTATAAAAAGTAGTTATATTATTATTTTTATATTAATTAAGTGTATGTGAGTTGTATAATTTTTATATAATGTAGTTTATTTTAATAGTTGAAAGTAAATAATTTAGCTTCTTCTACATATATACCTTCATGATTTCATTGATGCTGCAAGTATATGATTTATTTTCTAAAAATTGCAAATGACTCTTATCATATTTAAAGTAAGCTTTAATGCATTTTATGCATCATACATGCATACATATATATGTTGTTGGGTCTCTTAGGTTAGCTTTACCCAAGAGGGGAGAGTGAATTGAGTTTATAAAAATTTCTTACTTAACCCTCGTAAGATTAATTTTTCTCCTTTTTATGCTTATGTGAAAAATTAGTATAAGATAAATAATAAAGCAATATAAGATAAGTAATGAAATAGTAAGGTGCAAGGAAAGTAAAGCAATCACACACAGACAACATAATTTTTTATAGTGGTTTGGGCAACCCCCCTACTCTACTCTTCAAAGAGCACATTCTCCTTGTACCTTTAGTTCCACTATTTGATATAATGGAATACAATAATACACCTAATACTTTTCTAGATTCTAACTCTAGGGGGCATGATCTAGTGCCTCTTGTACTCTTCTAATCAACTATAGGAGATATAAACACAGTGCCACACACTCTTCTAGATCATCTCTAGGGGGTGCATAAACTAATGCATTAAGAACTCTTCTAGATTAGCTCTTAGGGGCATAAACTTAGTGCCACAATACTCTTTTGGATCAACTTCAAGGGGCATGAATACACAAATAAATCAGAAAAGTAGATTTACACTTTAAATGTGCTTTTTGTTAAGCATCAGGGAAGATTTGATCTTTGAACAACTTCTCGTAGTGCAGAAGATCTTCCCTTTTGTATTAGAAGAAGTAAACCTTGAATGGGTATAGAAAGATGAAAGCTCTTAAATGAATATTAAAAGTTTAAGCTTTTGGCCTTGGAGTTATAAATGGTTCTTGAAGATTAAAGCTCAATCCCCTTTCCTCTTCTGAAATGTCTTAGCTCAATTCCTTAAATAACTCTCTCAAAAACTTGCCATTGGAGAAGGATGGGTGATCAACATTGAATGCAGAAGATCATTAAAAGTTTTTTCCCATTGAAATCTATTATCTTCTGATTGGTCCTTAACTTTGGGGAAGTCTGCAATGCCGTTCTTGGCAGAGAAGAAGATAAGTTGTTATCGAAATGTTCTTCTTCTGGTTTGACTTGTCACAATTGGAAAACCTGCAGTGCCATTTATTGCTGAAAATGATGACTAATAGATTCTGCATACCAAAAGCATGAGCATAGATGCCATTTTGCTGCTTCAGATTAATTGCTAGTCACATATGAATTGATTTCGGACAAAGGCATGATATTTAACTTTATGCAATCTTCCAGAGTTAATCTCAGATGAATTTTCTCGATACTTCTTCTCTTAGTTTTGTTCAAAGTTAATATCAGACAAATTTTGATGACGCGGACGAAGTTGGACTTGGATTTGGATGAAGTGTACTTTTGTTTTTCATCTTCTCTTGTTCGGACAAAGTTGGACAAACTCTTCTTACTCCACACTTGTCTGAAATTAATATTAAACAAAGTTCATCTTTGGCTTTCGTCAATCAGATGAAGTTTCTTCTCATTGTGTGCATTTATTCAGGCTTTTGGTAATTCGACCAAATTTCATTTTTACTTCTTAGCTTCTTTTGGTTAGACAAAGTCTTCTCTTTTTATAATAGTCAGACAAAGTTTTTTTCTCATTTCTATTTGTTCGAGTTCTTGGCAAGGTCACTTCTTCTGCTTAGTCTTGGGCGAACTTTGACTCGGTCATTCTAGATTGTTCAAAATTATATTCTTGGACAACGGTTTTTTCTTCTTGACCTTGTCTTCATCTTGAGCTTACTTTTGTTTTTTCTTTGCATTTATCCGTGAGACTCTCTTTGGATTGAATAAGATTTCGGACAAAGCAAACTCCTTATAGTACATTTTGTCTTCTTCTTCCTTTTCTCCTGAAATGTGATCTTTAATTTTAACTCTTTTGAAAAGTAGCAAATGGTTGGGGCAGGCGGTTGTGGTTCTACACTTGAAAATTTCTTCACTTGTCACATTGTTAGCCTTGAAATTTATCATTATATTATAATGTATTTATCCTCATATAATTTGCACATAATGTGGAGTAAGGATAATAGACATCTTCATTTAAGTACATAATATGATAACTCTATAAAACATAGTGTAAATATATGTTCCATCATATGATAAGCAAGATTAAATGCATCATGAATATATGATTGTGTAAGTTAAACTTATATAAACATGCATGTATTCCAAGCATAAATGTCCATAATTCAAGTTTTCCGAACACATATTATTAGCATAAATTTTGTTTTAATGTAAGTTTTGTTGTCAGCAAATCATGCATAACAATCCTAACATACACAAGAATGCACACACACACACACACACACATATATATAAGTTATATATTATTACTACATATAAAGGTTATTTAAAACTTATGCCGATGGTTATGAAAATTATTTGTTAATTTTTAAAACTAGGAAATATACTTGAATATAATATTATATGCAGCAGACATTATTATATGCAATAATTTTAGGTCAATTATATATAATATTATTTGCAGCAAAAAAAAGAAAATGACTACGTATAATTGGCTACATTTGTAGATTTTTGTTGTAATGAATGTATATAGAAAGGTGGATGCCCCTTAAATCTATGGTCAAACTTGATTCAAAGTGTCTCAATGATTAAGGACTTAGCCTTGATCTCAAAACTAAGACTAACAAACATACCAAAATCTACATTATACCGAAGGATTTGTTCTACTTAGACAGCGCTTTATATAGGCTATGCACATATACTATGCACATACATATTGGCTAAATCACAAGTAGTGGCTTTAACTTTTCCATACATATTCGCAAACTTGCTAGGAGCTTCTTGAAATGTTTTGAGTTGCCTTATATCATGTTGTAATGTTTTCACTTATTTATTTTTATTTATTTTATCCAGTGAGTTGAAATTTTCCACTAAGGGTGTGTTTAGTGATGAGGAAAAAAATAATGAAAAATATTTTTACCTTTTTTCACCCCTTTTATACACTTTTTTATTTGATTTAACATTTTAACTACGTAACAATCTTCCATTTTACCATTATTATCTATATTTTTAATATTTATTTTATTTATTTCTATATAAAAATTTTATTTATTTTTTCTTTATTCATTTTATTTTTAATTATTAACTTCTATAACATCACATTACTCTCTCTTTTTTTTTGCTTTCACTTTTCTACATTCTTAATTTTTTTGTAACATTTGTTTTCCTTTTCTCAAAGGCACCCGAAAGAAATTTGTTCTAACGTCCTGTTTACAGTTTGAGTGGACTGGGACAATTAAATCTGATTAGTTGGATGAATCACGTGGTGCATGAGTGAGTCAGTTCTTGTCATGCTAATGATCTTGGCAAGAAAAGATTGGTTTACTTAGTTCCCCGTGATAGCAGTTTGAAATATACTCCAGAGGTCTTAGGGTGGTTTCACACATCTTCTTTTCTTTTTTTTACTTTTTTTTAATTTATTCTAAGAAGGGCCAAAATTAACGACTTCCCACTTTTATTTCCACATAAATGGTCAAATTTACCACTGACCTCATCTTTGTACCTGAGAATCGAGATGAGCTTTCCTACCACGATGCTTACTAGGAGGGTTTTGTGGGGCCCTCCATTCATGATAATTATGTTATTTATTTAATAATGAGCTTACAATCATTTCAATCATGGATTTATATTCACTGTAAAATTAATTAAAATTGAGCAGCCCATTTAATTATTTTCTAAAAATAAGAAAATAACTATTATGTTTCTATATAATAGACCCCACGTGAACCGGCCACACATTTGGTAAGAAATCAGCGTCTAGATGTCTAATTGTCGCATACGAAATTTGAAAAGCAAATGGCGCGTGGAATTGGCGCTTGGCGGCAGCAAAACCACGACGAACCGCTCTTTCCGTCCCCGACGAAACAAAGCGCGCGCATACGAGGGCGTTTGTTGTTCCCGTGAGAACTGTCGGATGAGCGTGCGAACGAATGATTATAAATAACGCCTTGACAGGCTTTGTTTTGGCTATAGTTGTGTCCGCTGAGTTCTGAATTGGGGATTTAAGGGAAGGGAGAAAGAGCTCTTTGGAGTTGTGGGGATGGGTGCATAAGGATAAGTCGTTTATCTTTGTGACTTTTCCTAGGCCTCCCATTCCAATGATTCCAAGGTGTTCCTCCCTTTCCTCTCTCCCCTTGTTGAAGCCTCAAGATTGCAAATCTTTCTTTGCTCCAAGGTGAGTAAAATTGTCGACGGAATTCTCGCCGATGTTCGTCTTATGATCAAAACAATCCTGAAAAATAGTTTGCCAAGTCTTCGATCTGTCGCAGACTTTGTATAGTTACGTTATTTTGAAAAGTATCATCGTACAATGGCAAGGGAATCAGGGTACCGGGGGTGCCTTTTTAATGCATCTATTTCTTTGATTGGGGTGAGGGTTTTTAAATTTACTAGTGCAAAAATCTATCCGAAACAGACCATGTACCCATTCTTGCCACTTTTCCACTAGATTAGGTCTTTTCCCCCCTCCTCTCTATTTGTTTCCAATGGTTGAATCGGTTCGTGGTCCAAGGTGTTTGCCTGTTCCGACCGCCCTTTCATACATGGCAATTTGACAGCGCACTTTAAATCAACTAGTAAATGACCTCAAGTTGTGTAACCAAATGTGTTTCGTGGTATAGGGATCGGTATGAATGAGGATGGTATGCAGTTTGATGCGTTGGGCTGTATCAATTTAGAATCAATCAAGTGATTTTTAAGAAGGTGAAGAAATTTTCCAGTGAAGAAATTTGTTCTACCGTCGTATTTTTGTTTGAGTGGATTGGGGACAACTGAATCTAATTAGTTGGATGAATCATGAGGTGCTTAAGTGAGTCGGTCCTGAATAACTGTCGGATGAGCGTGCGAACGAATGGCTCTGAATAACGCTTGACAGGCTGTATTTTGGCTGTAGTTGAGAGAGAGAATTCCACTTCCATATGACTTTCATTCATGTGTCTTCTCCAGCCCATGCCCGCTGAGTTCTGGGGATGGTTACATACGGATGCATCATTTATCTTTTTGATTTTTCCTATGCCTCCCATTCCAATGATTCCAAGGTGGAAGGGGTGGCTATGCAAATCTTTCTTTGCTACGGGGTGAGTAAAATCATCCACGGAATTTTAGCCGATGTTTGTCTTATAATCAAAACAGTCCTGAAAAGTAGATTGCCGAGTCTTCGATCTGTCACAGAGTTTGTATAGGTATGTTATTTTGAGAAGTATCATTGTATAAGGGCAACGACATCAGGCCACTGGGGGTGCCTTTTTAATGCATCTATTTTTTTGGTTGGGGTGGGGGACTTTTAAATTTTCTGATCCAAAAATCTATCCCAAATAGATCATGTACCCATTCTTGCCACTTTTCCACTAGATTAGGTCTTTCCCCCCTCTCTGTTTGGTTTGTTTTCTTATGTTTTTACATTAGATTAGCATTCTTATGTTTTAAAAAATTGATTTTAGCTAATAATCTCAATTTTGTTTTACATTTCGTATCATCTATGGCATTTGCTTTGAATGACTTCTCCAAGATATCTAATTTTTATTGTTGTTGTCAACACTCCTAGTCTTTGCCGGTTCAACCGGTCTTACTGTGAACTGGTTCAATCCAGATTCGGTTCAATAGTAAAAACTTTTAAATTTTAATAATTTTAATAGAATAAAAGGATGAATTAAAGCAACATATAATGTTATAACAAAAGATTCATATACTTAAGTTAATATCTATGGTTTAGATTTTTTAAAATTTTAAAAAATAACATTACTTTGTAACTCATAATATTGTAAGCATAATACATTTCTAACCTACATGCATATGTTCTTTGCAAGTTAAGCATTAACCTAGAGGCTATAAATCAGGCAGTTCATCCAAAAAAGCAATCAGTTCACAATTCCTACTCTAAAAAGTAGATAGATTTTATGAGCTTTTTTATTAGGGAAGGTTCAAGAAACTCTCTGTTTCTCAAGACTGAAAATGAAGCTATGTGTCATTGTTTATGGAATTGCTGTTAAGTTCTTACCAGGTTGTTTTGGCTGCACTGTCATGTGCATTTCTTATTAATGTGCATGCTGGTTAAGTTTGATCATTGCTGCTACAATGTTGTTCACCTTTCTCATATACAGACTGTATGGTTTGATTTTTTGATATTGACCCTCTTTGAGTATAAAGCTCACTTGCTGATGATTGCCAGTGTTGTTTCTTTGCAAGCAAGTGATGACACAACAGAGTTTGATTGACCTGTAGTTTGGAACTTTGAAAGACTGGTAATTGCACCCTATTAAGGAGAGCCTGGGTGGCTGGAGTTCTCAGGGGTTCCTTGAGTCATGGACTGGCAACTGGCAAGGTGATGTTAGGTTTTATGGGGTTTTATGGATTGAATTTGGCTTGAAAATTGGTTTTCCCTATTCCCTCACCATTTCATTCTTGTGATGGAGACATGATGTGAATGCAATAAGAGTTCAAGAGTCAATGGTCTGCTTCTGGTTTTGAAAGTCTAGTGGTTCTCCGTAGGCCAATTTCATTCTGCTAATCATGCAGTTATTCCATCTTATCCTTAACCTTCTTCTAAATGAATTTGTCTCATTCTGACATACGAATTTTGAAAGTGTTTAGTCAACTATGCAACTTTTTTCGTGTAGTCTATCTTAGCATTTATAATCTAATTCATTTGTTCAAAACTCAATCCCACGAAAGCATTCACTTTGTGCATTGAATCTAGGTCCTTTAACTGTAAGGCTACAATCCATGACATTTCTCTAGAATGGTTGCAGGGAGAGTTAGGCCAACGGGTGGCCACCCATTTCTCCCCATGATTCTCTGCCTTGACATATGATTTATCAACACCTAATAGCACATTTTAATCAATAAGAATCATTAAAAGGATTTAATTAGAGAAATGGCCATCATTAAGCATTTTCCTACTCGAGGAGATGGTAAGGCAGCCTGCCTCCCAACAGCATTGGAGGCACTCCTGGGTTGGGTTACAATCCGAATTGTTTTGCACAGAGTTACGGTTTGGTTTGGCATAAGAGTTCAGCCCAACATGGTTTCCTTCTTTTTTTTTTATTTTTTTAAATAAGGTTTTGCTTCTGGTTTTGAAAGTCTAGTGATTCTACGCCTGGCCATCTTCAATCTGCTAGTGATGCAGTTGTTTCATCTTATCTTCAATTTTTTTCTAAATGAATTTGTTCCACTCTGAAGCACAGATTATATAAGTGTTTGGTCAATTACATAACTGTTTCTGATACTGTCGTGGTAGTTATGGTCTGTTCCATTGGTTGTAAAATACAACCCCACGAAAGCACTTCCTTGGTGCTTTATATTTGGTCCTTTCACAATATAGGATATGATCCATTAGACTTCTCTGGAATGGTTGCACAGAGACTTAGGTCATTTGGTAATGTGGAAATGGTATTTGAAACTATGAACTAGAACAGGAGCTGCACATCATAGTTTAATGAGACTTCAGTTTGGCATCTCTGGTAAATATCAGCATAGGAGCTTAAGATGCTGAGTTGGCTTGCGAATTAATCATTTCATTATGGAACTTACTGCTGGTAAATTTATTGGTGTTGAAAACCTGACATAAGAACTCATATTCTTTTTGTCTAGAGCTTCTATTGTGATGAGAGAAGATCAGTAAAAGCAATTTGAATTGGATTATTTAGGTCTGTTTCTGTTGTTGCAGATGGTCATTTTGTCCTTTAAGGTGGCTTGACCCTTTTGTAATTATTAAAGGATTAAGACTGTTTATTTCTTGTTTGTTTTTTCAGAATTGGTCAACAATAATCCCTACCACCAATGTCTTCAAACCTGAATTTCAAGTTTTAGTTGGTTCAGTAGTTCTATTTGAAACAGTTCAGCTGCTGGTTTGAACCATGTTTGTCCTCTTTATTATATTATTAACAAAATATTTCACATTAAACCAGGAATAAAAAAAATCCATAATAGGACTAGCAGATCACATCGGAGGAAAAGTGGGATGTGTGCATTGAGGTTTCCCACCATCTAAAAATGGCTGGATGGAAAATTGACAACAATTTCAAACTGAATTCAGAGGTTCTATATTCCAGGTGCTTGCGAAATCTCCTTTATCAGTGATTCAACTGTGGAAAATGATGAGTGCACTCAGCTACCCTTTGGTAGTCAACTGCACCCATTTGGGTGAGGTCCGTGAGGATCATAGCAAGGCACACAACATACCCACATGAAGTTTCCCTTAGTGGGTCACTTCCTACCGCAGCGCATGTCTTGATATGACTTTTATCACTTTCCCACATTTCTTAGGATGTGCAGAGGAAGAGATTGATGTAATGATTTATTCTGGGAAATTCTGCCATGAAGAAACTTAGGGGATGAACAATGACATTGATGTCAGTACGTTGTCTGCGTGTTCAAGGGTCTGACATTTTCCAGAGGTTTAATACTTCAAAGTGTTCAGGCAGTTCATCCAAAATAGCATTCAGTTCACAATTCATGCTCTAAAAAGTAAATAGATTTCTTCGAGCTTTTTGATAAGAGTAGGTTTAAGAAACTCTTGCTCCCTCACAAGACTGAAAATGAAGCTGTGTCATTGTTTGTGGGATTGCTTTCGAGTTCTTACCAGGTTGTTTTGGCTATGCATTTCTCACTAGTGTGCATGCTGGTTATGTTTGATCTTGGCTGTTGCACTGTTGTTCACCTTAATTATATACGGACTGTATGGTTTCGATTTTTGGATATTGACCCTCTTTGAATATGAAGCTCACCTGCTGATGATTGCTGATGTCATTTTTTTGCAAGCAAATGAAGATACAACAGAGTTTGATTGACTTGTTTGGAACTTTGAAAGACTGGTAATTGCTTCCTAGTAAGGAGAGCCTGGATGGCTGGAGTCCCTTCTTGAGGGTTCCTTGAGTCATGGACTGACAACTGGAAAGGTGATGCTAGGTTTTATCGGGGTTTATGGATTGAATTTGGCTTGGAAATTGGTTTTCCTTGTTCCCCTTCCATTTCATTCTTGTGATGGAGACATGATGTGAATGCAATAAGAGCCAAAGAGTCAATGGTCTGCTTCTGGTTTTGGAAGTCTAGTGGTTTTATGTAGGCCAATTTCAATCTGCTAGTCATGCAGTTATTCCATCTTATCATTAACCTTCTTCTAAATGAATTTGTCCCATTCTGAAGTGCTAATTTTGAAAGTGCTTAGTCATCTATGCAACTTTTTCGTATAGTCAATCTTAGCATTTATAGTCTAATTCATTGGTTCAGAACTCAATCCCACCAAAGCATTTGCTTTGTGCATTGAATCTAGGCCCTTTCACAGTGATTCCACTTTTTTACTCATCGCCTAATATTTTTATTTAAAATTGTATTTAATTTATTTATATTTGCTTTATTTTCAATTATTGCTCTCATTATTAATGTCCACAGGAGTAAAAATAATATAAAAATGTATTGAACGAAGATCAAGTAGACAGACTTTTAAAAAAGATACAATTGGCAATAAAAATAAATAAATTTAACTGTGTAAAAGTTAAGAGTTTAATCCAATCCATTTGTCTTATTTAGCAATAGCATTACATTTATTTTAAAAATCTTCTCAATTAAATAATTTGTTGAACCACAAATAAGGAGAGAATTTTTATGGGCGCATATATATTTACTCTTAGACAAAAGAAAAAGAAAGAGTTTTATAGGCTATTGGGTTTCAATTAAAATGATTTTTTTCGACTATTTCCATCACCATAATCTACAGATTAACCTGCAATATTAGAAGTCTCCATCTGTTTGTGTTCCACTCAAGTCTTTGAAGGACGTAAATTTTTGAATCCTAGCTAAAAAGACAAGTGGCAAATACGATGAATGAGTTAGATTTTGTAGACATGTTATCTTAAGCTTCAAACCAAGAATTTTCACTACAACTATGTTGAAAAAAGTTTCCATGTGTAAAATTCTTGTAATGTTTGCTGTGGCTTTGAATTGCATTTTCTATTGAGAATTTAGCAGCTTTGGGTGAATGCTCCAGCTGGCAGGATGTTCTTCCTGCACAAAACTGATTATCGTGCTAGCAAATATTTGATTATTAATAGAATATATCATTGGTAATCTGCTTCATAAAAATACATTATCACTTTTGACTTTTGGAGGACTATAGTTTCTCAAGAACAGAAAACACTCTTCTTGATAAGGACTAAATATCCAACAGAAGAAAGGTTCTATTTGAAGAAAAAATTGTTTTGACAAATGCACCGTTAGGAGAAAGAATTCAAAAGATAAAAATTGGCTTCCAACGGGTGGTGCTACGACAGGAGGTGCTATTCATAAGCATGCTTGATATTCTCCCCACTTACAGAGTTCCTTATTTTGTTCAACGAGCGAAACTGCTGAACTGTGAAAGGAAAATGCTTCAAAGATTCTGATTGGAAGCTCTGGATGCTGTGTAGTTTTGAAAAGGGAAGTTTAGCAGTCCTAGGTTTTAAATCTTGGATACATGAGGCACCGGCGTCTTCCAAGCTATGCAGCTGAAGACTGACATTTCATAGTTTAATATTGTTTCACGTGGGTCTCATCGGATCAATGGTTCGCCTTGTCAGATCATCATAGCACATGTAAGAGGCAGTGGTGAAATACTTGGTGAGACCTAGTGCCCTTCGAAAGGTAAAAGGAAATAGGAAAGGAGGAAAAAATGGTGATCCCAAGACCTAAAGCTTCCAGACTTAAAATTAGAACAGGTGTATTCCTTATTATTCAAAGAAAAAACATCAGCTGCATGTGTTTTGAACAGCCAACGTTAACCTCTCACTAAGAAATTCAACTAAAAAACTGGGCATGTCTAACCACATGCAAGATCACCGAAAGCAATTACCAAGGATCTTCAAAGCGCAAATGGAAACTACAGTCCATATAAAAAAAGAAAACAAAAAATTAAAGCCTGCACAAGGCATTCAGTTTTCGTGTCTTATAATTTTTTGAATTTGGACGGTTAGATGGTCAAGCAGACTTTTGAGGATACTGCACTTGAAGAATGACATGACAATGAAGTGTAGAATTGAGGGATGAAAGCACACATGAGAACTTATAGGTAGGACCAATAAGTAACGGCATGATGCGGGGTGTACATAGGTGGTTTGGCCATCTAAGATATGCTCGGACATCTATGGTGTCATTTGTTCTAACATCTCTCAGGTACGTGTTTCCTCTGATGAAACTATTTTTTTGATGCAGTTATATCCTATTTGTCTTTTTTTTTTCCTTGTATTTTGATATGAAATATGTCAAACATATTCCAAAATGCTTCTATCCATGAGATGAAACTAAAATGAGAAATTTACCCCACTTAGTTGAATAAAATGTTGACATTTGTGTGTCTAACAAGACAAAAAGAGGAACAACGAGAGAAAAATGGAACATAAATTTGTCATTAAAATGAATCAAATAATTTTTATTTTATTGATGATTTTAATTAATTACACTTGCTGTGTATATTAGAAAATTTCATATTCATATCCCAGACTACAAATGGTCTTAATTACACTTACATAATGAAAAAAATTCTTGATTAAAAGAAAAAATATAATGCGTTTAGATATCTAAAAATAAAATATACACTCTTTCAAATAAATATGTGTTGTCTTTGGGGTTGCGGAGCACATTGCGATGACTTAAAATTTAGTGGATCACCTCAAGCCAATGGGCAAAGAGAATGATATGGCTTTAGATTGTGTGGCTAGACACTGAATCAACCTAAAGAATGAGTATTTTTGATCTAATTGGTTTATTCCAGAAGGAATCAAGATCAGGTGACCTTTTTTATATTTAGATCTGGAAGAGACTAAGAAGAAAATAGATTATTTTTGACTCAATTAGTTTACCCAGAAGGAATGAAAACCAAGTGACCTCATTTATGTCTAGATCTTAAAGAGACCAGGAAGAAAACAAATTGCTCAGCTCTCCTTATGGCTCTAGAAAGCTTAGGAAGGATAAGTGACTTTGATTGAGTCACAACAGTAATTGATTCGGTAACTCGACTATCTTATATTCTTGAGAGAAGCCTAGGAAGAATATTTTTGACTCATAGAGTGATGACTCAATGAGGGCTTAGCTCTCTCAATTACCCATGAGAAACTTAAGAAGAATGAGACCAAATAGACTAAGTTTAGTTCAACTTTCTCAATTATATATGAAAGGTTAGGAAGAGTA
>JAYJMB010025845.1:0-36968 GCA_036873735.1 Pouteria campechiana
TTGTTGCACTTACTAAATTATTATTTTGAAATTGATAGGTTGAGTCATAAATTTGGGAATTAGGAAGTACAACATGTGAACTTCCAAGGCAAGGAACCATCAGCTGACCAAAAGAGATTACATTGTGGCTTGCAACTTCATGTAGCTTGAAAATGCATTTTATAACTTGCATTCAGAAAATTCAAGTGCTTGGACAATTCAAAATGAATAGCTTGGACATAAGGCAATCAGATTTTTCCAAGCTGCAACTTGGCTTCCAAGTTGCGATGTGACGATGGTGGCTGACATGAAGTGCTCATGAAACTTGCAAACAAATATTTTCAAGTCACGACTTGTGGTCATAGTTTGTGCTTTAAGTGCATGTGAAGACAAACAAACCCTACTCCCTCTCAATCGCACATCCCTCCTTTTTACTCTCTCAACTCGCCACTTCTCTTCTCTCTTCCCTTCAAGCCAAGAAAACACATTTCTAGCCCTACTTCTCCCCTCAACTCACGCATGCTCAAGCTTCCGTCAATCTCTCAACCATTCTTCTCCAACATATAGTTTCCTCTCAATTGTTGAATTCTTCCTCTCAACAATGTGGATTTGGGGACTGAAGAACAACATCAAGCAATCAGGTGTTTCTCCTTCCTCCTCATCTTCTCTTGTTTATTTTCTACTTTGTCATTGAATTTACAAGGATTTGGAGTGTGATTGTGGTGTTAGAGGGTAGTGGGTTTATTACATTGCATGTGTTTAATGTTTTGTTTGAACCAATTTGGGTGTGGAAATCTAATGGAATGAATGAGATATGCAATGGTGGATGATGTGTACATGAAGTGCTTCATGAATCAAGTGACTAACATTGAGAAAAATCTATGAAAATTGAAGTGCCTACAAAGTGTTTGTAGAAAAGATTCATCGAGGTCAAAGTTACATTTTCACTATGTGAAGCTTGATTTGAAATAGTTTCTGACTAGTTGAGGAGTGGAATCAATTACCCTTGGATTGTAATTCATCATGCCTCCTAAAATGGTTACAACTGTATGTCCATCAAAGAGGAAGTGGGGCGAAACTTCGAAACAACATATTGTGCCCACATTTTTCAATGAGGCGGCAACTAAATTATACTTGCTCTATTGTCTACAAGTCATGCACCCTTGAGTGGGGTATTCAGCTTATTTTTGGTAGCATTTTGGAGATGATTAACCATAGAGGTTGGGAACAATTGGTAGCACAACCAAGTGCTCACTAGTGCTAGTGATTCAGGAATTTTATGCTAATGCTCAAGAGTAACATAAGGCAAACTTGATGTAATTAAAGGCACTAGTGTGAGGAAAAATGGTGCCTTATGATCACTCCTCAATCAATTAGATCTATGGATTAGAAGGTATCGAGGAGGATGAATTTTTAGCTTGGTTGGATCAAGGGCCCAATCTTGAGGCTATCCTCAGTTTACTTACCAAACCAGGGACCAAATGGAAGGGTAGGAATGACAAAGTAGCCTTCCATGGGGGCAACTTAAATTGAAGAGTAGAGCATGGCATTATTTCATCTCTATAAAGTTGCTTCCAACCAATCATGTATCTAATGTCACCAAGGAAAGAGCACTTCTCAATTATGCTATCCAAATCGGACTGTCTATTGATGTGGGATATATGATTAAAAGATCCATAGTTTCGCTATTCACAAGAAAGATGATAAGAGCCTTGAGACATCCTTCTTTGATTTATGGGTTATACTCCAAGCTGGTGTTCCTATGACTGTTTCTGAGGATATCTAACAGCCGTCATCTCCAATAACCCATTCTATGATCTGCTCATTTGAGAAACAAAGTGGTCGGAAGGAGGCTTCAAGTATACTTGATGCCTCGAGCTCTTCTCAACAGGAACCTTCCTGGCAACCTCCCATTACTGAGCTAACATTATCTGATTTACAAGAATAGATCAGATAACTACAAGATTACACTGACTATCAGGATAACAAAAGACTAAGGGAGTAGTGGCAATAATAACAATTCTTTATGGACTACACTAACACATTGAATATCATGTTTCAAAACAACAATATGTCGCAAGGATCTAGCTTTTTGGTCTTTCCTACTCCACCAACTTATCCACGGGTCTGTCCACCTACAGACGAATCGAATTTTGAATCTAAGGAGTAAAGTTAACTATCTTAGGGAAGTCCTCTGTTTCATTTCCTGATTATACATTGAGGATAATGTTTTCTTCAAGTTTGGGAGTGTTTGGTTTGTGGAATTTGTCTAGTTTTTGTTTTGTTTGTTTGGTTCGAGAAATTTGTCTAGTTTTTGTATTGTATGTTTAGTTAGTTTGTCTAGTCTGTGTGATGTGTGTTTGCCTAAGTATGGAGTGTTTAGATCTCTAGGTTTAGTGGTATATTTGATTATGGTTATGTTTTTGTCATTGAATAGGGTCATTATACAAAACCAATGACATGTATGTGACATTTGACAAGAGTTAAGTTGAAAATGATAGAAATCACTATTGTCTGCTTGCTTGACTTGATCCTTTATCTAATTTGCCATAGATTCCGTATACACATTGACCACATTTACTTAGCCATTTCTTTTGAAATCTTTGAATGCTTAGCATAAGTTTAGGAGACTAAGTATGCATTATTCAATTTGAATTCTACAATGCATTGTAGACAAGCATTAGATGAAATAAAAGAAAAACAAGAGTAAAAACTCATTATTTATAGGAGGGATTACATCTCTATGAATCAGAAAGAAAACAAGTTTTGGGGTGTGATAGTAATATAGCCAACTCTTTCCAAACAAAAGTATTCAAGATGAAGTTCATATGGGAATCAGCTTCATGGTAATCCATGAAGAGCAAGTAAATTCTAATTTTGAAACTTCTAGTCATGAAGAAATGTTAGAAGAATTATATTCAGATTTTATGACTTTAAAAGAAAAGTACAAAGAAACTAAGAAGGAGCTCAAAGGAATTACAAATGAATGCTTCAAGATCAAGGAGGAAAATTCCAAGCTCAAGAGTAGCAATAATACCATTAGCACAATTGAGCTAGTAATAGCTAAAAATAATGCTTTGAAAAAGACATTGACTTCCACTTTATTAAGAATAGAACAAAAGAAAAGAAGTGGAAAACAACAACATAGAAAATTTGAGCTTAAAAAGACTATGATTTGGGTTCCAAAGACAGTTGCAAATGTACTCAATGCAACCCAAGCTCCTTTAGTTAAATAGTATTACCCAAGAAACAATCGGTACCGATGCTATCTACAACTAACCCACCTAGACCCATTCCCAAATGGTACCTGAAAGTTAAGACTTAACTTTATTCATGCAGGTGTGCTTGGGAGCCACAAAGAGCAGTATGTGGTATATCGATAGTGGTTACTTAAGGCACATGACAGGAAATAAGGAGCTATTCATGGAGCTAAAAATGAAATCTGGTGGAATAGTAACCTTTAACGATAATGGTAAAGGTAGAGTGTTGGGATCGGTAAGGTCGGCTAACCACTATCTACTACAATTTCAAATATACTTTTAGTAGAAGGATTGAAACATAATCTTCTTAGCGTAATTTAGTTTTGTGACAAAGGCTACCAAGTTGTGTTTGAATACCAATCTTGTTTTGTACTAGATAAGTCTCAATCAGTTATAGTATATGGTAGAAGACATGGAAATATATATTTGGTTGATCTTTTTTATATTCAAGCTAAGTGTCTTGTTATGAATGACAATGAACCCATGTTGTAGCATAGAAGGCTAGGATATGCCAACAAGAATTGGATTGGAAGATTAGATAATAAAGATCTAGTTGTTGGCTTACCAAAACTCAAATTTTATAATAGGTTGTATGATGCTTACATGAAAGGTAAGTAAAAGAATTGTTTAAGTCAAACAAAGAAGTATACACCACCAAACTCTTTCAGTTACTACACATGGATTTACTTAGACTAAAAAGAATAAGAAGCCATAGAGGGAAACATTACGCATATGTCATTGTAGATTACTATAATAGATTTACCTAGGTAATATTTCTAGCATCCAAAGATGAAGCTTTTTCATTCTTTGATGTATTTTCCAAATGTGTATAGAATGAAAAAAACTCTTATGTTGTTGCCATAAGGAGTGATCATGGTGGAGAGTTTGAAAATCATAAATTCACAGATTTTTGTGAAAATAACAAAATTCTTCAAACTTTTTCTGCACAAATCCTTGCAAGACATGGCAAGGACAATATTGAGTGAATTTAGCCTACCACAGCATTTTTAGGCTGAAGGAATGAATATTGCATGCTACATTATTAACAAAATCTTTGCTAGATCCATACTCAACAAAACTCCATTTGAATTATACTATGGCAAGAAACCAAATATTTTATATTTTCATACTTTTGGTTGTAAGTGCTTTATTCTTAACAATGGCAAAGAAAACCTTAGAAAATTTGATAGTAGATTCGATCAAGGTATATTTCTGAGTTATTTCATTGTTAGCAAAGCATTTAGAGTGTACAACCTAAGACTTAATATTGAAGAGGAATTCATCAATGTCAAATTTGATGAACATATTGACTCCATGAAGAAAATAGTGATTTTGATGATGAGACAGATAATCTTCTAACAAGTGTGGAGAAACTAAGATTACAAGATAGACAAGTAGAAGGTCCACCATCAAAGACAATAATGGATGAAGCCAAACCATCAACAATAAAGGTAAATGAGGAATGTAATCCATCTCTTACCAGAGATTGGAGTTTTATGCGTGCTCATCCTGAAAACTAGATAACTGGTGACGTGTTCAATAAAGTTAGAACCAGATCATCCTATCACCAAATATGTGACAATTTTGCCTTTATTTCTCAATTAGAACCAACTTGTATAAACCAATCATTAGAAGATGAAATTTGGATTTTGGCTATGCAAGAATAATTGGATCAATTTAAAAGAAATGATGTGTGGATTATTGTTCCAAGACCAAACCATCAATCATTATAGGAACAAAATGGGTCTTTAGGAACAAACTAGATGAATCAAGAATTGTGGTACGAAATAAGGCAAGATTAGTTGCAAAAAGGTATTGTCAAGAAGAAGGTATTGACTTTGAAGAGTCATATACCCCTATTGCAAGGACTGATGCCATTAGAATTCTTCTTGCATTTGCATAATATATGGATTTTAAGCAATATGAAATGGATGTAAAGAGTGCATTCTTGAATAGTTTCATTAATGAAGAGGTATATGTGGAACAACCCCCAAGGTTTGAAGATCCTCATTATACAAATTATGTATTCAAACTCAAAGAAGACCCTCTATGGTTTAAAACAGGCTCCTAGAGCTTGGTATGAGAGGCTAAGCAAATTTTTGATTGAAAAAGGTGTCTCAAGAGGTAAAGTGAATACCACTCCCTTTATTAAGCATGCAAAGAAAGACATACTTAGAGTTCAAATTTATGTTGACAATATAGTATTTAGATCAACTAATAAAAATCTTTTCCAAGAGTTTTCGAAGACCGTGTAGGGAGAATTTGAAATAAGCTTGATGGGTGAACTCAACTTCTTCTCAGGATTACAAATCAAATAAGAAAAGGAAGGAATCTTCATCCACCAAGTCAAGTATATAAAAGAACTTCTAAAGAAATTCAATATTATAGATGGTAAAAGATATGAAACACCAATGAGCACTTCAATAAAAATGGACAAAGATGAAATAGGTAAATTAGTATGTAACAAACTCTATAGAAGCATGATAGGATCATTATTATATTTGACTATAAGTAGACCAAATATAATATTTAGCGTATGCATGTGTGCTAGATTTCAATAAGATCCCAAAGAGTCATACATGATTGCTATAAAGAGAATCTTTAGATACCTTTTAGACATACCAAGCCTCGGTTTATGGTATTCAAAAGGTTCTGAATTTAATTTAGTAGGTACTTTGATATAGATTTTGATAGATATAAAGTAAACAGAAAGAGTACTTCAGGATCTTGTCAGTTTCTAGGAAACATGAACATATCATGGTTTTTCAAGAAGTAGACATCTATGGCATTATCAATTGCTGAAGCAAAATATGTAGCAGCTGGCAATTGTTGCGCTCAAATTCTTTGGATGAAATAACAATTAAATGATTTTGGCCTTAACTTTGTTGATATCCCTATAAGATGCGATATCACTAGTGCCATAAGTCTAACCAAGAATCCAGTTTTGCATTCCAGAATAAAACATATACAAATTAGGCACCACTTTATTAGAGATCGGGTTCAAAATCATAATATATATTTAGAATTTTTTCCCACAAAAAATCAATTAGCAGACATCTTTACTAAACTTCTATCAGAAGACAGATTCAGTAAATTAAGAAGAGAATTAGGTATTTTAGATCCAAATGCTTAAATTGAAATTTAATAAAATTCTATATGATGGAAAATGCACAAAAATAATAAAATTGAAAATTCACAACATTTCTGAGCCTTTGAAAAACCCTTTGGACCATTTGATAATCAACCAAGATGCCTCTGAAAATAGATCATGCCTCCGAAATAAAATCTTGGACCCTTTGAACATAATTTCTTTCTGTACCTCCAAAAACCATATATACAATTTTGTAGCCTTTGATGGGCTATATAACCTTTGAAGCAAAAGTTCAGAGTCACCAAAGCAAAACAATGACTTATCTATTGCTTTCAAAGATCGTACATACTCATTTTAGATCCTCCAAAAAGTGAATTCCTTAATGTTTCAAAGAAATTGAAACTTGAATCCTATTTAAACATTCTAAGACCTCCAAAAACCTAAAACCCCTTTTCTTAGAGCATCCAAAAATATCCTTTCAGAGAAACCCCTCATCTTCCCGCCAGATTCAAACTCCTTAGTTCAAGCAATTCTTCCATCATATCTTCTCCATCAATTTCTAAATCCCCACTTCTTTCTATTATAATGGCAAGAACAAAAACAACTGATTCAAGCATCAGAAGGAAGGAAAGGGATGAAGCTTTAGATAAAAATATCTCTAAAAGAGTAAGGTGTGAGGATGACACATTTGAGGTAATTTTCCTTAACATAGAAGATGCCTACTCAAAATATCCTAAAAAGTATGAAAGTAAGAAAATCATTAGGGGTAGAGCATTTAATTTTGAGGTAATCAAAGAAAGGGGAATGAACTTGGAAGTATGTGAGTGGTTTCGATTCCAAGGTTGGGCTGATTTTCTGAGCTATAAAGAGACATGTTATCATAGATTGGTGAAGGCTCTAATCAGTAACCTGAACTCTAATATTCAGAAATCAACTCTAATATTCAGAAATCATGGATAGGAGAGATTGAGATAAACCTATCCTTGATAACTTGAGAAGAATCCTCAACCTCCTTGAAATTGAAAGAAAACCTGTTGAGTGGCCATCAAGTAGAGTGAGATTATTCTCAGACCTGGTAGGAGTTGAAATAGATGCAACAAAAAATTACTTACATGCCAATCATCTCAACCTAGATCTCAAATTGGCATATAGAATGGTTATAAATAATGTGTATCCAAGGTAGGAGCCATACATTGAATCTCTTAGAAAGATGTAAAAGTACTATGGGCTTTGAAAAATGAAAAGAAAATGAACCTTGCACAAATCATAGTTGATCATCTGTATCTAGTGAAATCTACGATAAGATTTCCACTTCCATATGGGATGATCATCACAAGAATTCTCAAAGATGGAACAGTAAATCTCTCCAAAGAAAAGAGAGAAGAGTCTAAGGAGTCAAATATACTTGATGAAAGAACCTTAAAAAGAATGGGTTTCAAATGGACGTCACAAGGGTGGATAAGTGAAAAACCATGAAGAACTAAATAACTTAAAAGATCTAGATCAAAAGAATAAGAATTAGAAAATCCAACAAGATAGGAGACCCTGAACATAAGAGAAGAACCTCTCACAAATGAGACTCAAACAGAGACAGAGAGAGGAGAAGAAGTCTCTGGAGAAGATCTAAGAAATGTCAGAGTACAGGGACCAGAAGAAGTATTAAGAGAAGAAAATGAGACAGCAGCAACAGCAGCCACTACTTCATTCACACCCATTAGATCTCCATCACCTATTAGACACACTCATCAACTATCCACCCCAACCACTTCATCAATCCCCACTCAAAATTCATTCCACACCACCTAGAAAATAGATTGGAATATATTAAATTCCTTTTATCCACTCTAGCTCTTCAGATGAACACAACGAATCAAAGACTTTACTATGCCATATCATCCATGATCTTGAGAGATGCTAAGATGATCAATGACTTGACTCTCTACAATCTCTAGCATAGTCATTCAAAAGTCAAACTTATCATCCTCATTTTTCTCCACCTCCAACTCATTTTTCTTCACCTCCACATCACTTTTCTCCATTTAGAACCAACTCTCCCATCATAGTGATGTCTTCCCCCACACAATCTCCCCATCCATCATCTCTTTCAATTCCAGTGGTTGCTCAACCTATGAGTCAACCTACTGAAATCACCTCTTCCTCTCCTCCAACACAGCTTCCTTCTGTTCCACCTTCATATATGCCTAAGAATATCTTTCCAACCCCCATAGAGCTATTATTAAATATGGTAAGTATATCACAGTACCAATTCTTGAATGGTACTTTCTTCCCCAAGGTCCATATGATGTCCTGGATTAGACTAAAAAGGATCTCTTTCTATTAGAAGAAATCTTTCCTTAATAAATTGGACAAATTCCCTTCCGAATGAAATTCACCTTCAATTTGTCCAGAATGGAGAAGAACTCCCACTCCTCCACAATCTCCTCTAAAATCATTCGATGATAATCCTAACATTCTTATTCTTGTCTCAAAACCAATTAGAATGACATATTCTGAGTTTAGAAGTAAGTTAAAAATCAACTCTGAAATTGCTCAGATGTTTTGCTCACAATCTATTGTTCTATCCCCTTAGGAATTACCATTCATAGAAATCATAGATCCTAACATTTTGTATAGGATTCAACTTCTTCTTGGTCCACCATTGACTCCTAAGGGCCACAAAATTCACATTCCTAATAAAAAGTGAATCCTTCAAAGATTTTCTGAGAAACTTCTTCACTCACTTCCAAAGTTTAAAAAACTCAAAAATTCATTTCCATCTCCATCAGGACCTTTCAATAATATTTTCATGATTGAGGAAGAGTTCACATTCTACTCAAATGCTAATATCTAAGCAATTACTACTAATCTTCCTCTTATATATCCTCAACTCAATGATACAGCCATCTAACATAGGCTTAGGACAAGATATTCTCAACCAACCTCCTCACCTGAACCTACTCCACCCCCTTCTACCAAAGCTAAAACTCCTAGAAAACCATATGTTCTACACCTCAATCTTAGTCATCCTCCTCTAAACCCAAGAGGAAGCTAAGGATTCCACCTCCAAAGGAACACAAAAAGGTTTCTCTCTCTAGAATTACCATGTACCACCAAGAGTATACAACACGAATGAATGCCAATATAGAAGACCTTATAAAGGGACTCCTATATTCTTTCTTGAGTTTCTAGATCCAAAATTTAGAGAGCGTATTGATTTCATTTATGTTTTTTATTGTGGACCTACTACATATACACATGAACCTCCTTCAGCAATCCCCAAGGATACATTTTTCATTCCACCGTCTCCACCAAAAAAGCCCAATTCATCTCCTAAACCATCAACCTCTCAACCTAAACCTGAACCCTTTTCTAAAACCTATAAGATAAAACTCAAATCATCCTACTGATTCTCTTGCCTCTATATTCTCTTTCTATTATCTCTCTAATGTACATTTTTTGGCTTCTCCTGCAAAATGTACTCTCTATGAGGAATTCCATATGTATGAAATTTTTTATCATGTTTTGTATTTGTCAATTTTGATCATGACAAATTATGTTTTGTATTATTTTTGTTTCTTTGCACCTTTTTTCGATTATGACAAAAAGAGGGAGAAAATGTATTAAAATGTATAAAATTCAATTGAAATTGTGTGCACCCATTCAGGTGGAGTTACACTGAATTATTAGAATTTCATTAAAATTTCATGCCTTTAAATTTTTTGTTATATATGTTTTGAAAGGTGCATCACTCAGTGTTTTGTCATCATTAAAAAGGGGTAGAATGTTGAACATACACTCTTAAATAGCTTGATTTTGATGATGAACATTCTTAACCAACTATGTTTTGATGATGAGCAAATACATGAGTGAAACATTAAGGTTCTAACAATTCATTCTCAAGTATTTTACAGAAATACTTTTCAATACTTAACTTGAGAATAATCTTCATGATAATCAAAGGAAGAAACCAAGTAAATGCTTAAAAAATTTAAGCATATAAATCACATATATACTTAAAAAAAAGAAAACAAAAAGTTTAAAGTTTCAAGGAAGGTTTGGAGTCAACTTCGAGTTAAATTTCATTCCTTTGGAGTTGCTCAAGTACTTCTGAGATTAGAGGTTAACTCTTTGGAGCCAATGAAGCATTTTAGAAATACAAGGAAATCCCCTCATAGTCAACAAAAGCTTTTCAGAGTCACTAGAAAACTCCTAAGACAAAGGAATAATCCTTCAAGATCACAAAGTCACAAGCATCGGATTTAGCAAAAACACATCGGAGCTAAGATAAGCATTTTTGAAGCCATTGAAGCACTTTGAAGACACAAAAAATAACTTCGAAGTGTTGATATTACTTTGGAGTTAATTGAATTGCTTCAGAGTCATGAGCTCAAAAATTTTGGAGTCACAGGATCATGAATTTCGGAGTTAAGTCAAGCACTTGGGAGTGGAGCCAAGTAACTTCAAAGTTGAGAAGGTGCTTCAGAGACAACGACGAGAGCCTTCAAAGTTAAATAGGACACCTTTCGAAAAATATGTTAGAGTCAGAGGAAATGAACTTTGGAGTTAAGGAAAATACTTTAGATTTAGAAAAGCATTTAAATTTTTAGAGTTAGTCCTATGGAATCACAAAATGATCACTTTGGAGATAAAGAACTCATTTGGAGCCAATCTCCATGATCCCAATGCAAATACTATTATCAGGCTACTTTGGAGCCTCTAAAACACATCTTCGATGCATCTGAAGAGACGGTGACTTGTGTGAGTTGTGAGGAAAACTTCATATTACTTAGAAGCTTGGAGGATTTAAAGCTAATTCATAGCCTCCGAAATCTTCTGAAAGTATAATGGTTATAAATTAGAGCGTTTCTCAGCATTTAATGATTCTCACCTATCATAGTAGAGAAAGTTAGAGGTTTGAATATGAAAAAAGTAAAGTGATATCGAAGAAGATAACAGTTTAACACTAAAAAATAAGAGAGAGCATTTATGAAATCTTTAAGGCTTTTCTTCTACGATTTCAACTCCACTGCAAATCATTCAGAGAAGCATTCAAAATTCTAGAGATTGAATCCTACTACATTTATTGCTATCCTATTTGTGTTTACTCCTTTCAAACTTTGTACAAAATCAACTTGTTAGTGGTATTAATATTTGTACACATTTATTTCTGTATATTTGTACAAGTCAAGGACTTGCCTCTGTGTAGTGAAAGCAAGTAAGATACTTGCTAAGTATTTGTATAAGTTAGTTGTTGAGCTTGGAAGCCAACAAGTGTATTTGTTTGATTAGAAGGCTATTGATCAAAGAAGGTGTTAGTGGAACTTGAGTTTAGTAGAGAAGGCTACCTTAGAGAAGTGGAGTAGGAACTCAAGTGAAGGGCTGAACCATTATAAAAATATCAGTCTAAGTGTATTGTGTTATCAGTAATTTTCTTTAGTCTTGCACTTTAATTATTATTTGGCCAAAATTTTTAAAGTCTCAATTCCAACCCCCACCCCCTCTCGAGTCACCATCTGAATGGGACCAACACCTAGGACAATCCTTTTCTATAGAAACCAAACCACTTATATAACATTCTATCCTGTTTATATTTCATTTTCATGGCTTTACAACTTCCAATCAATATCTTTGACTTTCCATGAAACCTTTTTCCAAGGTCCTAAAGAAATATCTTATTTAAATAACATGAAAAAATTTGCCAAGTTACCGTAGCTGAGCCGCAGCTTAGGAATCTTGAGCCACGACTCTGAAATCCCCTGCCTAGCATTCCCCCACATGGTTGCTCCTGAACTGCGACTCAAAAATTTCCTACCTCAATTCTTATCTCCACATTTTCCCGAAGCCATGACTTTGAATTCCGCTACCCCAATTTTCCAAACTATTTATTCCATTCATTACTCCATCATTTAGTATGTTAAACCATTCCTTTTAAGTCTTGATTTACCTTGTTTTTATACCATAATCTCCATTCATTACATCCATAGATAATAGTATTCATTTAAATACCAAATACCCAAGTATCTGGTACAACACATGATCTAAAATTTATTATGGAACACAATGAATGCTCATGTCAAACATGATGTTACTTAGGCATATACATTTGATTATCAAATCAATACAACAAAAGCGATCAATATTTTCTTCTCAATCTTCTACAACCCAAATACTCATTCATTCATGTCATATTTAACTTATATGATGGCCATTACATAGCAACCACATTAAAATACTCAAAATACATGATTAAGAAGATGGTTAAGTAAACTAAATACCAAAACATAGAAACAAAAACCTGCTTACCTATTTGTGAAGAATCACACCCTCTTTAACCTTAGATTCTGGAATACCCAATCTAATGTAGTAACCCTCAAATCCTATAGGTACTATACAAGTTCTATAAGTATTTGCATCTAGTTAAACTCTAGAAAAAAATTGTTAATTGTAACCTTATCTCAAATTGCTCAATCAACCCTTTCTAGGGTTACCCACTTTCTCTGTTTAAATCTCAATTAAGGGACCATTAATGGTTCAATAACAAGGTTTAAGAGTACTACACCCTTCTTAATGTCATTTCAACAAATATGTGATATGCAACTTTCAGATTTTATATTTCTAGTCACACACAGTATGAGGTTTCTTTCCCAAATAACAAATAATCATGTTTTAACATAAATTCTATCTTAATTAATGATCATATCACCTAATTCACCAATCAATTCTCATTTTCCCCAATATCCAACCCATCCACTTCCATTTCTTCATAACCATGCCCCACAAGACCAAATTTAGAGGTTTCACATAGTAAAACTTAGGTATGTATGAAAGAATCACTTGCTAATTTCCCTTGATTGGTTTCCACAAAAACTTGTCATAGGGTGATTTCCCCAAATTCCCTTCCAATTCCTATGATCCAACTTGCCAATCTAGCATTTCTACTATGTTGAGTGGCTACACTACACTTTGTCATCAATTTCTCATTCAAAATCTGTTGAAATCCACAAAAATCTAGAATTTCCCAAGCTTGGGGACTTGAGGGAGAGGGTTGGAACACTATTTGGGGTTTAGGAGGGCTAGTGGAGCATTATATCTTACTCCAATTGCGATGCTCCGGTGATGCAAGTAATACATGTATATGCAACCCAATTTTCACCACTTTTTGTAGCATTTTCAAAGTCATTCTATCCGAATAACCATAAGACACATATTAGTAGTCATGATTTTCATGATTTTATTGATTTATCTTGTTAATTTCTCCTCATTTTCAATAACATAAATGCCTCATTCATTTTTTATTAAAGGAAAAAATTTATCCATACCTAAAAATTTTAGAGCTTCATAAAGACATCTAGGGTTTTCGAGTTCATCAGATTAATCCTATTTAGTTCTCATCCAATTTAATCAATCAATGTTTACTCTTATGTTGATAACAAATTTCTCTTTTTTTAATTATTATTCTTTCTCAAGCCATAATAATATCTTAGCTAGCAAATTTCCCACATCTCTATGAAAATTCTAAACTAACCAAGCTGCATTAAAAACAAGAAATTGATAGTGTTACATAAGCCTCATTGATATCTCTATCATCAAGACATTCTTATGGTAATGAACCATGGTCTAATTCAATTATCGCTTCTCAGCCTTAAACTAAATCACAAATCATTTAGAAAGGGCTAGCATACTTTCACAAGCATTAAACTCAGATTAAATGCAAAACATAGATAATGAATAAATATGAAATTGAATTAAACTAAATAATAATGAATATTCATAATACGACTACAATGTTGGCTTGGAACAAAACGTTTAGCTCATAATGGAACTAAAAAAAAATTAGAAACATTGTCTTAAACATGATTAAGAAAGAAAAAGAATTGAAAAAAATTGAGAAAGATAAGAGAATGAATCTGTTAATCAGTCTCCAGGTAGCACTCTCTTCTCTTCACAATAATCCCTATTCCAAGTCTTCTCTTTTTCTTCAAAAGCTCTCTCTCCTTGCAAGGTCAAGTCTTTAAATAACCCAAGTTAGGGTTTATTGCACCTCCATATGAATTCCCAAAGAGATTTTATGCACAAAGTATGCAAATTACTTTAAATAACATAATTCCGCACTTACTAGGCACTGCAATGCCCAACTTCTGTCCACTTGCAACATTCCAAACAGATTGTGGGTGTTGTGGCAACCAAATTACAGCCCAAAAATCTCAATAAGAACTGTGTTTGATATTTTTACCATAAATTTTTCATACAATGTCGAAATCACCTGATTCTTAGTGCATTGGAAAGATAATTCAAAGGGATAAAACTTTTATGTTTAATACTTTCTCCAAATAATCCTCCATGTATGCAAAACAGTGACTACAAGTAACTCCTTTGCCATATTCAGCTACTTTTTGGAAGGTTTTGATACTTGAAATATAAACTAACTTCATTAAATCCAATATTTAATCAAATGTGATTATAAACTACTAAAATTATGTAAATTGAGGTTCCAAAATATGTGAATTTAGGTATTATAGTATAATATACTATGAGCTTATCAAATACACTCAAACTTAACTTTTGATTATCCTTGAGCAAAATAGGAACCATCACTCATGAAACAGTACGATAATCTCTTTGAAACAATTAAGAACTTGCTAGACAAATCACACATGTACACATAACTCAGAAACCGTTCCAAGCACTTGCCAACTAATCTAATGAAAGTCATGCTTCATCAATCCTTCATGAAGTGAGAATGTGTGTGTGTGTGTGTATTTTTTATCAATCACATGCTAAATGCATGCTTTTTAATCAACAATATGCAAACTAGTTATTTTAATTATCTTTATAAAACACCTCATAGGCTTGCTTTTCATAATCCCTCTCTACTAATGTAGATAATTCTACTTAATTGGATCAATAGGTCATTGTTAAGTGTGTAATGGAGCCTTGGTTTCAGCTAACAAAGAGAAGGATAAGGATTTCATAAAGTAAGAAATCATAAATGAATAAATATGGATGCTCACTCTCTTAACTTTCTTTTTCTTCTTTTTCTTTTTTCTTATGGGTTGTATTACTACCACACCCCCAAACTTGTTTTCTTTTAAGTTTATTAGGATGTGATCCCCACAATTGAAGGATGAATCCTCACTGATTCCTTCCCTTTTGTTTTTTTAATTTTGGCATTCTTTTTTTTAATACCCCTAAACTTATATTTATTTGCTCTCTCATACCTCTCTAACAACTGTATGTATCAAATATGTCTCTTAATAGGTTAGACATGGTTTTTCAGGCTCAAAGGGTTTGGATGACAAAGCTAAAGAAAGAAAAGTTGAATGGCAGTCTTTCACATGGTTTGCATATGTCATTATTTCATTAAGGCTCAATGGGGACACTAGTGACTGTGATGTATTAGGTTAGTTAAAAAGGTTCAAACTAATCAAAAACTAACTAAATCATTTCCAAGTAAACATGTTATCTTATATTTTGCCTTAAGGGATAATCAAACAATATAGTATGCTTATATCCATCAAAATGTGTCACTGAATTCATAAGATTATCAATTAATTTACATACACTTTACATAATTATAATATAAGGTGATCAATGAACTTTCATCATTCATGAAAAAGAAGGACTTATCACAAGAATTATTAAATTACAAGGTAGTGCTTATCCTTCCTTCTAAATCATGTGCAACGGCAATAAAAAACTAAGCATAAGTTAATGATCATCAACAGAGAATACATCAATTCAACCAATTTACTTTTAATATTTTAGCACAATTGCACTTGAATTTTCTTAGCTAAGTCATCAAAAAGTGAAGTTCATTAAAAAATTTATACCTAAATTTGAAAATATTGGCCTCAAAATTAGGAATGTAAATCTCAAAAATTGGAATAAAAATCCTTAAATAAATACCCTCAAACTTAAACTAAACATTGTCCTCAATGTTAAGAAAAAAATCACATAAAGGAGAAAGAAACTTTCTTGTAGGGATGTATTCTCTTTTGATAGTTGAAGGAGGTTGCCTTTGATGGTGGAAGAAAACTTTTGATGGCCTCAAGAAGGGATTATCTATCATCAAGAAAATAAAAAAGAACCTAATTAAAAGGAGAAAACAAAGCAAAACAAAAAGAACTAAACCTAAGAGAGAAGGGATGAAAAGTAGTTCTAATTTATAGTCTTTGGCTTGATTGTCTCCTTCTTTACTCAACATCTTTGAGGTGGATTTTGGCTTTTCAGTGCATGGGCTCTTCAAATCTTGGTATCAACTTGTGGATTTTTTCAGGTACACCTAGATCACATAATGCTTTTCAAACATAAAATTTCCAGTAGCACATGGAATCGTGAAGCTTCTTGGATCTTTTAACTTCTAATGCAGCTTTCTCTAGATGATGGAACCACACTCTTTACTAAGTGCAATAGTGTCATATTTCTCCAACTTCGACTTGTTTGACAAGTTGTCTTTTATGAATTGCACATAACTTGGCATGGTGGACTATTGAGGAGGCAATGGTCAAACTTCAGGAAGAACTTCGACTTGTTCTTGATCTTCTAGCTTAACTTTTTCATCACTTGAAGGAGCCTCTAATTTTTTCATACTTCTTAAGGTGATTGCCTTGCATTGTTCTACTGGATTGATGGTATTGCTAGGAAAATTACCTTATTGGGGACTATTGAACATATTTTCCATCTGAGCCATTTGAATTTCAAAATTTCTAATATGAGGAGATTGGTTTGAAAATTAGTACTTGTCTCCATCATTAAATTATCTCTCTTGGCCATGAACTTATTTGTGTCACTCATGAAATTGTTTGTGTTGTTGGCCATCTGAGTTAGAGTAGCCTCCAAATTTGTCTTCTTTTCTTGATATTGGAACCTTGGTTGAGGTTCCATGAATGGATTTTCGGCTTGACATTCTTCACTAGGATGGTTACCTTAATAGAAATCACACAAAAATTAAGGAATCTAGATAGCATTTAACTCCAATTGATAATCAGTCATAAACTTGCTAGTGTTATTGGCCAATTGAGTTATAACAACTTCTAAATCTGTTTTATTTTCCTGCTATTGAAAACCTTGTTAAGATTGCCCCATATTCTGCTGATTTCTCCATGAGAAGATGGGATGGTTTTGCCATTTTGGATTGTACGTGTTAGAGTATGGGTTATTCTGATACTTGTTAAAGCTTCCAACAAATTGTGCCACCAATTTACTATTCTAAATTTTCCTTGTGAGAGCTACAACTAGATCCCCTAGTTTTCTTATCAAAGCAGTCAAAGTGGAAATAGCATCAACTTGATAGACTCTTGCTATTTTCTTTGCCATCACCCTCTCAAATGTCCATTGGAAGTTATTAATGGCCATGTATTGTTTAATGCTAATAAAATATAGAAACAATAACAAATAAAAAAACTTAAAAAACAAAAATATTCAAAACAAAACTATAGTTATTTATCTCGATATTGGAAAAATAATAGCCCTAGCAATGATGCCAAAAACTTGTTGCGGATTTTCCAAATGCAAGTATACATGCCGCCAACAAGTAATAAAGTGTGAGTAAAGATCGTTATCATGAGGACTAAAGATCACCAATTACTAAATCACTCTAACTCTGAATTTTGTTTAAACAATCAAACAATGGTAGGAAAAGAGAAAACAAAATCTAAACTAACAAGATTTGGCAAGATTACAGTTCTACACAAGTAAAGAATCAATGTTTAAGACATCTAGGATTTCCAAGTGTTGGTCACGAGGTTAGGTAAATACCTAGGACAGGAGGGGTAAATTAGGTAGTTAAAAAACTTTTGCTAAAGCCCCCTTTTTGAGTTAATGTCCCTCTAGCAAATAATGAAATCAATAGTTGGCACATAATTAATCAAGACACAAGGATTTTCATAGTGGTTTGAGTCAACACTCTACTCCACTCTTCCAAGAACACTCTCCTCAAAGTGTCTTAGGTTCCACTATCTCACAATAGCAAAAATATAATCAGTGCATCAAGCCCTCTTTTGGATTAGATCCATGGGGCATAAACATAGTGCACCTAGTGCTCTTCTAGATCAGCTCCAGGGGGCATAAACTATGTGGCTCATGTCTATAAGACATGCCACAATACAACAAATAGTCACAGCTCTTCTTGAGGTTGGTCTCGACTACCAACTCAAGGCAATAATAGGACTAAGAGTGCATAAATTAAATACACCTATACAAGTGTTTAACAGAAAGCACAAGGTAAGAATTCTGAAACTTGAATGTTGAAGTAAATGATCTTCTTGAATGATGTTTGAAGGCCTTTAACGAATGATGAGAACGATTCAAGTGCAAGGTTCAAGTCTCTTGAATGTAGTACAAGGTTTTGGCTTAGTAATCACTCTCTTTATTATCCTTATTCTTTTTCTTCATCCCAACATTGTTGTATTTATAGAGGTTTTGAATTTTAGCCGTTGGTGGTCGGTGACCTCCATTAAATGTAGAAAACCATTCTGATTATCTCTCACTAAAAAATGCCATCTTCTAATTAATTCTTATCAGCTTGGATGACTGTGTCTCCATTCTTACCAGGGAAGAAGATAAGTTACTAGTTTAGGCAAGCATTGGATGAGGAGATGCTATAGCGAGTTGACTGAATCAACATTTTAGAATGAAGCTCACTAAGTTCGGATGAAGTTGGACAATTTAAATTGTCCAAGAAAGAGTTTAAGAAAATGATGCTTCATTTTGATCTTCTGAAGTTAATTTTAGACAGAGTTTTCCCTTCAGTTTACTCTTGTTTAGTTAGTCATATCATCCAAATTTATTTCAAACAAACCTAGACTCTTCATTCTAGATTGCATTTCAAATGAAGTTCACTTTCACTTTTAGCTTCTCTTGGTCAAACAAAGTCCTTTGCTGCGCATTGTTTGAAGTTAATAAGGGTTCATCATTCCAAACTCTTAGACAATGACTGCCTCTTTTAATTTCGAATGAAGTCATGTTTCACTTTATATTGTCCATAGCTAATTTTGGATAAATTCTAATGACATGGATGAAGTTGTACAAACTTAGATTTGGATGAAGGATTCTATTTTCTTCTTCTCAATTCTTCTGAAACATTATCCCCATGTTTTTGGCAGCGCAATCTTTTAGGATTATGATGAAAAATGATTTGAAATTTCTACATTATAAACACTTGACAGATTTCATCTAACTTAATCAAGTTTTGTTTATCATCAAAATTATGCATTCACACTAACAATCTCCCTCCATTTTATGATGACAAAACTTGATTAAAATTATCTCATTATAAAAGAATAATCTCCCCATGAATTAATGAATATATATTAAGTTATCTCTATTTTCCTTTGAATGATTGATCTCACCATTAACCATTCTACAAATTACTGCTTTCTTCCCCTGACTAATAATAATCTCCCATTGTTATATTCCTAGATATTTTCCCTATTTTGTTCACTGTTAATTTATTTAAACATATTGCAGATTGTTACTTCCTTGAGATAATATTACATTCTCTCCCATGAGATAATGTTATAGTAGTCTCTGCCCCTTTTTGTCATAATAAAAAAGGTATAGAAACAAGTAATATGTGCTCCCCATAAAAAGAATAGAGACAATGTGCATGAAAGTAGAATTTTGTTCACCATATTTCAGTACAAACAGATATACATTAGAGAATATGAAGCACTAAAACAAATAAGAATACACATCATGTAATTATAGTGACAACATTCTAAGCGTGGGGGGTAGGGGGTGTGGAGAGATTATGGTGGAGCCTGATTATGATCTATTAGGCAGAGGGGGATGTATGTCCAAATCTTTGGAGAGGTTTCTCCAAGTGTTAGAGCAAAAGTTTTGGATGGTAAGAGAAAGATGTGACATTTTTGTGACTTCCTTCCCTCTTCTCTTTAAGTGCCCTAGAAGATAGTAAAATTGTATTCAGGGCTATCTAGCTGAGATGGAGATAAAGAATATATTCTTCAAAGCCATATTTTGAAGAGACTAGCTTCTGATTTGTTGATGGATTGAAAATAGCATTAACTATTTTAGAAGCTTCGTCATCCCACCAAGAAACTTGAAGAAGTTTAGGAACTATGCTAAAGTTATTCATTTTATGGATTTGTGCATCCTCTATTTCCTTCCCTCTCTTTCTACTTCCAACCTGTTCCTCTTCAAGTGCTTTCATTGTGTAACATAGGGTGACAAAGATGGATTGATATAGATTAGGCATGGAGATAGTTGGGGTGAATTCCAAGATGAAGAGATAAGATTTGCTAAAAATAGGTGATTGATTTGATTTCCCATCAAATGCTAATTAATTATAGCAAGGAAATGATTAGTTAGTCTTGAAAGTTGTTTTTAAGGATTTGAAGTTTTCAGAAAATGGTTACTATATGAAATAAAGATTTCAGACAATAGGCATATGTTTGGATAATGATTATTGGATTTCAAGAGTTTCAGACCAAAGGTTAATAACTTCAGACAGAAGATTTGTCTGAAATGGAATGGTTATCGAACTTTAGACAAAAATAATTATCTGAGACAAAGAGGAACTTTAGGTATATGAAGTGTAGCTTTAGAAAAATCCTAATAGATCAAAACATTTCATTAAGATAATTTACAACAAAACATAGACATCAAATTTTGTGCTTATGCATTCACACTGGTTATGCCTAATTATCTTCTAATATTGCAGAAGGTTTCTAATGATAATGGCTTAGTGAAAATGTCTATAAGTTGAGCATTTGTAGCCACATATTCTAAACATTTATCATGCTTTTCTACATGATCTCTAATAAAATGGTTCCTAATCTCGATATGCTTGGTTTGAGAATGTAAAATAGGGTTCTTGGTTAAGCACATAGCACTAGTATTATCACATCTAATTGGTATGTCTTTATACTTCGATCCATAATCTAGAAGTTTTTGCTTAATCTAGAGAAATTTTGCACAATAACTTCTAGTTGCTATATATTCCGCTTCTACAATGGAGAGGGCAATACTAATTTGCTTCCTAGAGAATCATGAAACTAAGCAACTTCCTAAAAACTGATAGGTTCTAGTAGTGCTCCTCCTATCAACTTCGTATCCTCCAAAGTCAACATCTGAATATCCAGTTAAATCAAAACTAGTTCCTTTAGGATAATAGAGCCCTAGACTTGGCGTATAAACCAAATACTTGAAAATCCTTTTCACTACATTGAGGTGTGTCCCCGTCGGATTGGACTGAAATCTAGCATATAAGCTTACACTAAACAAAATATCAGGTCTAGATGTAGTTAAATAGAGAAGAGAACCATTCATATTATGATACAATTTTTGGTTTATATGTTTACTTTTCTTGTCCTTATCCAACCGTATTGAAGTACTCATTAGAGTGTTTGCTGCTTTTACTTCTTTTATGTTGAATTTATTCAGCATTTATTTTGTATACTTGAATTGAAAGCTGCAGTTTCCATCCACTTTTTGCTTGATTTGCAATCCAAGGAAGTAGTTTAATTTGTCGATCATACTCATCTTAAATTCAGCCTACATTGTCTTTGAGAAATCTTGACATAGAGTTTCTTTAGTAGCACCAAATATGAATTCATTGACGTAAATCTAAACTATCAAGATATCCATGACATCATTTTTGATGAATAACGTAGTATCAACCTTTTCTCTCTTGAACTGACAATCATTTAAGAATTTACTCAATCTTTCATACCAAGCTTTTGGAGCTTTCCTTAGTCCATACAATGCCTTAGTGAGTTTGTAAATGTGATGAGGCTTATCATCACTTTTCAAACTAGGAAGTTATTCTACATAAACTTTTTCACTTAGATAACCATTGAGGAATGCACTCTTTACATTCATTTGAAATTGTCTAAAATTCTTGTAGATGCAAAAGCAAGGAACATCCTAATGACTCTAATCTTGCTATGGGGCATATGATTCCTCAAAATCAATTCCCTCCTCTTGGGAATATCCTTTAGCAACCAACCTTGCTTTATTTCTTACAACAAGTCTACTTTCATCCAATTGTTTCTGAATTCACATTTAGTTCCAATTACATCAATGTTTTTAGGTCTTGGAACTAATTCCCATACTTTGCTCCTTTCAAACTCGTTTAGCTCTTCTTGCATTGCAACGATCCAATTTTCATCAATTAGAGCTTGATCAATGCTAGTGAGCTCTATGTTAGAAATAAATGCATAATGACTACAAACATTCTACATGGATCTTCTTGTCCTAACACCAACATAGACATCACCTATATTAGATCTTTAGGATGGGAACCAATGAACTTCAAGTTAGCAAGAGTTTGATAGGGAACATTACCTGCACTTACCTCCTCTTCACTATTTGAGTCTTATATATCTTCATGCTTTGTGGTGTTTTCTCCCCCTTTTGTGGTGTTTTCTCCCCCCTTGATCTTGTAATTTTAGCTTCTTCATTTTCTTAACTACTTCATCTGCATCATTTTGATGAAGTAGTTGTCATTGCTGCCAAATGCAATTATTCCTCCATTCATTAGCTTTAGGTCTTTGAATAGGTTCTTATTCCCAATCATGTGTCTTGTACAACCATTGTCCATGAACCAAGAATTGCTAGATGTGACTTTAAGACTTACCTACATACAAAGTAAACATTCTTCTTACCTCTTTGGTACCCAAGCACAAGGTCCAACTATGTTAGTGAACTTGTGTGTGCAAGAAGATTGTGTATGGTCCTTGGGTCTCCATTTTAATTTTGCACATTTTCCTTACATCTTTTTGGTATAGCAATCATACACTTTATGTCCAACTCTATTACAAAAATAACATGTGTTTAGAGTCCTACTAGGTGCATTGTAATCCATTGGTTTCCTCACCCAAGAATGTCCTATGAACCTTCTAATGTTTGGACAATTTCTCCTTTCTTTAGTGAGTTTCAAACCCTTGGACCATCCAGCAAATTTTTGTGGATCTTCATAAACTAAATGCTCACAACCATGTCCCTTTTGCTAGTTTGACCAGTCATTTGCATGAACTTGGTAACTAATTCTCCTGGGATGGAAACTTTACTTAACATACTATTCAATATTTCTATCTCCTTTTTTAAATTTCCTACTTCTTTTTGTAAAGATAGATTTCTCTCCGCCAAAATTGCATTCATTTTGACAATTGCATCAAAGTGACTCTTTTTTTGAGTAAAATTTTGGCCAAGAGTTTTAAACTCATTGAAGAGAGAGTTGTATGATTGTCGTAGCTAATCAAGCTTTCTATAAGCCTTTTGCATTTGGTACAATTACTATTCAAGCTTGAAGAGTCAAGACAATAAGAGTAGTAAGAGTTTACCTTAGTTTCCAGTTCTATTGTGCAATGTTCTTTGGTGGAGAGATAGCTCGTTGACTCATTTTCTATGTGGGCCATGTAGGGAATTCTTGTAAGGTTCCCCACTTCATTGTCATCTTTCTTGCTTGAGCTTGTGCCTAAGGATTCTTCATCATTCATGTACATTCCTCTGGCGTGATTTCTTAATGGCTTCTTGAATTGTTTCTCTCTTTTATTCTCTTCTCTTCTTTCTTCTCTATCATTCATGTCTACGTTTTCTTCATTAGGACATGCTACAAACATGTGTCCTAATCATCCACATTTTTAGCATATGGGAGGAGTTTTCTTTCTTTCAACTTTCTTCTTTTCTACTTGTTGTCTAAGCTACCTTCTTGAGGTATTATCTCTCTTGCTCCTTATGAATCTTTTGAACTTTCTGGCCAGCATGGCCACTTCATCTTCAAACCATGAAGTTGATTCATTACTACTTTCCCTAGTTGCCTTGAGAGCAATTATTTTCTTTTGTTTTGTTGGCTCTTATCTTTTGTTCTTGATCAACTCATGTGACATTAGAGAGCTGATGAGATCATCTAGCAAAAGCATGTTAAGGTCTTTTGCTTCTTCTATTCCAATGATTTTCTAGTTTTGGGACTCTGGTAGTGCTCTTAGGATCTTCATAACTTATTCCGAATTAGAAATTTCTTTTTCTAGGCCTTTCAAAGCATTAGTAATCTTAGAGAATCGAGCATACATCTCAGAAAAGCTCTCTCCTTCTCTCATCCTAATGTTCTCTAATTCTTCTATAAATATATTCCTCTTAGTCCCCTTAACCTGTGAGGATCCATCATAAATAGACACTAACTTATCCCAAATATATTTTGCAGTAGTGCAAGAAGACTCTCTATCAAACTCAAGGTCAAATAGTCCACTGAACAATGAATTCATAGCCTTTGCATTGTTTTGAACTATAGTGGTCTCCTCCCTAGTCCATAAAACTAATCTCATTAGTAGGAAGGATGATTCCTATTTCAATGGCCTTCCAAGACTCCATGTCATTGGCAATAATAAATTACTTCATCCTCAATTTTCAATAAGCGAAGTCTATTTTATTAAATAGGGGTGGCTGGGTAGACGATTGCCCCTCGACAAAAACATGAGTAGAGGATGATGGGTTTTATTGGTTCAGTTGTCACACCCTGCATTCCAAGGCTCGACACTAACATTTTTACTATATTTTCATTAGGATTTCCACAAATTTAGGGTGGGGATACTCGGATCCCAGTCCATCACACCTTGTCCTCCGTCCTATGTACTTCACTATGTCCCCTACGAATTCCCAAAGGGAATAGTCTGCCAAGATTTTGGTAGAGTCTACCTTCTAATTTCAAGATTTACACCTGATATACACATATTTCAAATGAATTTCTAATATTAATATCCACATGTTCTTAATATATACCATTTCCACTCATATGTAAAACTGAAATTTCAATAATTATCATCATTTGTTCATAATTGACTCCATTAGCCCAACTTACCCATTGCCCAGAACTTGTATCACACCATGATGGAAATAACCATTATCAATTTCAATAACGTATACACTTATCAATATAATGACATGCCACCTCACTATAATATACATCATTAACAATTTAATACAATTATACATCACTTGAGATCTTTGAATATAATTATACAATGATTGATGAATTTCCAGTACAAATTATTCTATCATAACATTAAGTCTTCAACATTTACTCACTAGTCCCAAGCCTTGATTGGGAGTTTATACTAGATTTGCCAACTAAAAAATTAAACAAGAAGGCATGAGTTCAGGCAAATAAGTAAGTAGACAAATGTAATAGCAAGAATTAATCCACAATTGACATATTTCATATCAAACAATTGATCAATTTGGCAAATATTTCAACATTTTATATTCATCATTACAAATAATGACTAACAGATATATGATCATCAATTAATACTGAATAAAGAATTCCCAGTTATTTCCATCCAACCAATCAATCTTATATTGAATCAATTTCCAATTTAAACCTACAACAAAGAGATATTTTCTATCCCTCACATTAGATATTCAAGCTAAACCAAACATTAATTATTCCAATCTAAGGGATAGTTAGTATCCCTAACAAACTAAACCACCTCAATCTTAAACAAATATGGGATATTTAATATCCTCAGTTAAACATACATGTTCAAATTCATACAAATGGGCTAATACCCATACCCATGTAATCAACAAAACATGCCCAAAATTCCAAATAAAGGGATTAAAAATATCCCTAGCTAACTAGTGTAAACAAATGCCTACTTACTTCAGGCTCTTAGCTCCAAACCATTCCTCCATCTCTATACCTTTTCATTCTTATTAGATCATTCTCTATAAGGCAATAGTCTCATACAGTCCCATTCAATTACAAGATGATTTTACTCAAATATTTCAAGCCAATCAATTACTTCTCTTATACATTTCCAATCAATGAGGTTATCAAATCCTCATTCATTGTTAATTATTTCCTTAAGCACATAAGTCATGTAGTCATATATATAATAATGAGGCATGCCTTTCTCATTCATTGTACCTTCTATATCATTCTATCATGGTTCATATCATTTTTCAACATAACCACCCAAACATCTCTTATCTCAACAAAGCCATATAGGCCATTCATATCCTTACTATAAAAGAATAGTCAAAATCTAACATACTCAACAAGGGTTCTTAAGGAATCTCACTTCCAGAAATATGTGATCATCATACAATATAACTGGCATGTAATTTACTTTAATAACAATATAATTAGACACTTAATGCCATTGATTCGTGGTTCACATGGCCCAAACACAAAAACTCTCTTAAATCCCTAACTAGGGCATAGTCAATTATTCGATTTCATTAGTCCAAATTGACCTAAATAAGCCTCAAAACATCATAATCATGCATTTAAACATGTACCCTATGATAATTTCATAAAATTTACAAAATTCTAAAATTTTATTACTCTCAAAACCCTAGGTTAACATGAATCATAGTTTCTTTTGGTCAAACTTGTCTTTAACATGAATAATTCATATTCCCCATGTTTTAACATCTAAATGAATCATTTTCCCCAAAATTTCATGATTTGCAAAACCCTAGTCACATAAAAACTCAAATTTGGATGGGGAAAAGTATCTTACCTTGGAAACTAAGCATGGCGTTTAGCTATGGGCAAGAATCCAAGCCCAAAAATCAAAATAGTGCATTCCATTTGCTAAAGAATCGGATCAATTTCCATCCTAATTGTCCAAATGCCAAAAGCCTATCACTAGGCATATGCATGAATGATTATCCCTCTAAATCCATTGGTTTCCAAGTCCAAATGATAAGAACTTGAGTCAAACGGGGCTAGGGCATTAAGTTTAGGGCATGGGAGAAGAAATGGGATAGATAGAAATGAAAATAGAATGAGATTCAGCCTTTAAACAGTCAAATTTTTTGGTGCTCTGACATGCCATGGGAATGATGCCATGATATCAAAAGCTTGTGCCATGACATCAAGTTTCTGATTGACCACAAATTTGTTCCATGTTGAAGTGATGCCATGGCATGAAATTTGGATGCCGCGACATCCAGTCTAATGCCACGTTATCCAATTTGAATGTCGTGGCATCCATCCGGCTGGATGCCCCTAAAAACCACCATTCTGAAGTGATGTCACCACATCAAAATCTAGTGCCATGACATCCTATTCCAATGTCGTGGCATCAAATTTTGATTTTGTCGTATCCTCCTGCTAAATGCCCAATTCTCCCTTCTTCTAAAACAATGTCATGGCATCTTTTTCCAATGTCGCAACATCGAACTATTATTACCTAATTTATGATTTTTTCTCTTCTTTACACCTTGATTTCTCTCATTTATTTAATCCCTCATTAATTATGACATATGAAAATAATAAAATCACATTAAAATGAATACTAGTGTCATTAAATAACTTGATCAAATCATATTTTAATCAACCCATTCACATGTATGTCCAACTTTTCTCATAACCTCACTTAATTTATGTCAAATTTCAAATAAAATTCATAGATTTACCATTCAAATCATCTCAAATACCCAAATATAAGTTTCAACAAAACATTTCCTCATTTTCAACACCCTGGGTGTTACATTCGTAAGCTAGCTTAGCCTAGGAGGGCAGGGGTGAATTGAGTTTATAAAAATTTATTGCTGAAGCCCTATGAAATAAGTTTCCCTCTTTTCATGCTTGTGTGCTATGTAATATGAGATAAATAGTAAAGTAGTAGAGTGCATAGAAAGTAAAGCAATAAAGCACACAAACAACATGATTTTTTTACAGTGGCTCGGGCACCCTGTCCCTACATCTACTCTTTACTCTCCTTGTGTCTTGGGTTCCACTATATCCAATAGTAGAAATACAAGTAGTGCTCCCAACACTCTTCTAGATTCTAGCTCTAGGGGACATAAACATAGTACTCTCAGCACTCTTCTGGATTCTAGCTCCAAGGGGTATAAATATAGCACTCCAAACACTCATCTGGATTCCAGATCCAAGCGGCATAAACATAGTGCTCCCAACACCATCCGAATTCCATCTCTAGGGGGCATAACTATAGTATTCCCAAAACTCTTCTGGATTTCAGCTCAAGGGGGCATAACTCTAGTTTCATGAGCTAACCAAAAACTCTACCCTTGCAACTATTTTGTGTACAATGATATGCCTTTGTCTAGGTTGATGAGTACACACAGTTAAAGCACAAATACAAATGATAAAATAATAAACACATTATAGTGATTCCAAACTCCCTTGAGATAGTGTTGATGTAGCCTTGAAGCTCTTTAATCTTGGAAGCACTTGGAGTGAAAACACTTAGAGGACTTGAATGGGTTTCTTATTGGTTGATTCGCCTTTGTCACTTAGAACTCTCAAGCTCCTTGATGATCTTTGAGAAACTCCTTATAGCACATAAGATCCCCCTTGGATATATTGAAGAAGTAGGCCTTGAATGGATATAGAAAAATGAAGCTCTTGAATGATATTTGAAGTTTAAAGCTCTTGGCCTAGGGATGCAAACATTTATGAAAGATTTCAAGATCAATCCCCTTGCTTCTTCAACTTTAAATCGTCCCTTGACTTTCCCTTAAATAGAACTTCAAAAACTTGACTATTGGAGGGAATGGGAAGCATTTTTGAGGCCTGCAACATTCAAATTTTTGACGTTGGAAGTTGGCAGGTGATAGTGGTAGGCGGCTAGGACAATTGGTTGTGCACCAGGCGATATGGCAGGCAGTATGTCCAAGTGGCTGAGGTCATTTTCTAGGAAAACTCCCAGATGCATCTTGTTGTTTACCCATAGGCAGTATCGCCAGTGGTTGCGCTAAGTGACTCGGCATAAGTGATATGGGCAGGTGGTAGGTGAACTAGCAAGCGACTTCTTCAAATGAAGTACTTCATTTGTGGATGACAAGTGATATCCATAGGCGGTTGTACCAAGCAGTTGCAGTCCTACACTCAACATTTTTGTACTTTGCCACTTGTGAAACTTGGTCATTATTCATTATAAATCAAAATACATTTATCTACATATTATTTACATAAGTTAGAGCATGGATAAATTATTTAAGCATAATTTCTTTTTCATGTAAAGAATATCTCTATGAAGCACACTAATCATAATATGTTCATTCACATATGATTTTCTCATGTTGTAGGGCATGGATAAATGCTTCAATCACATCATATTTTCAATTGATGATTCCATGAAGCACATTACATATTTATGATTCGACACATGATAAATAATTTTAATGCACTAGGGATCATAATGAATTATTCATTCTCTAAAATAATTTATGTAATATACTTGCATACAAAATATTATAATAGTAATTATTCATGTCAAGCATATTTTTCTTCATTTTAGGCTTCCTAGACTAAAATCATCATTAGCATAAATCAAGTTAGAACAAGTTTTGTTGTCATCAAAATTATATATAATAAACCTTACAATCTCCCCCTTTTTGATGATGACTAAACTTAAAGACTTGAGACATTTAAGGAATGTGCTAATGATCCATTTGTATTTTGAGACATTTAAGGAATGTGCTAATAATCCTTTTGTATTTGTAAACTCCCCCTATATAATGTAAACTTATAACCTTATGTAGTTTGACATTTTATCATTAGACAAGTCTTTTCTATACTTATCCCCCTTTTTGGTAGCATAAAAAGGGTTAGCAAATAGGAAAAGGGTGTTGTAATTGTAATCAAGAGATAAAGCACCCCCATTCTTGTTGGGTTCTTAAAAGGATACAAACATAAAGACGCTTGTTTGCCATCCATTGGATATAGCACAAGCATAAGTATGATCATGAAATAGAATATACTCATGTATGCTATGTGCATCATTCAAATATTAAATAAAACTCATTGATGACTTACCAATCAATGAAGGCAATGCTCTAGAAATATTAAAATGTTGTTGATCTATCCCTCGATGATACAAACTATTGGATGCATAATGAAATCTACCATTTAAGCTTTAAAATCAATAGTCATCATGATCATTCAAGCCTAAAATAAGATTGATTCAAATATTTTCATAGATGTACTTTGAATACCATGGAGAGAATATATTTCATCAACATTCAAAGCACCAAAATAAGATGCTTTTCAAGTTCTTCTTTCTCAGAATGGTTGCCATAAGATAGAGTGTATTTTCATCAACGTATATTTATTAAAAAAAGGCAATATTCAAACATTACATAATTGTTGAAAAATTTCAAGCAACTGTTGAACATTTATCATTACATTCATCAAAATCATAATAGATAAATATTAATTCATCAATAGCTAGTTCAAACATTATGAAGAAATTGTTAAAACAACTATTAAAGAACATTCAAACATTACCATGTAAACAACTGTTAATCATCTATTCATCAGAATCATATAAGCAATCATACAAGTCATAAACAAAAATTCCATGACAACATTCATCATAAAGTCTTAATTTATAATATTTCAACATTGTTCTACATCATTATCTCACAGCATAGGTGAAGCAAACTCCCCCTGAGTATCATCTTAGGTAGAAATGAGCTCCTCTATTAGAAAGGTTGGTTCTAGATCCTAGGTGTCATGAGCGAGAACGGTAGATGAAGTAGGATCGGCTCTAGGAGTAGATTGAGAGATCTCATAATGTGAAAGAAGAATGTCTATCTTCTTCTCTATCCTCTCCTATGCTTTCCTCAAATCTCCTAATTCATCTTTTAAATCTTTTCTTAGCTCTCTTACTTCTTTCCTTATTTCCTTTACTTCAAAAGATAGCAAAGTACATGCAAATGACCTTGGGAAGATGACTTCATGTGAAGTCCTAGGAGGTGAAGGTTGTCTACTTGCATTGGGACTGTCCATATCACCTATTTGCTCTCTTTCACCCATTTCTTCCAATTCTTCTTCTTCATGGGAGGGAACTTCTTCTACTTCTTCTTCTTCAATTCCATTGTCTTCATCCATTTATTTCTCATTCTTTTCATTCATCTCTGCCACATAATCTAAGAATTTGATTCCCATTCTCTTCAACAGTGTATCTCCTACCCATTCCCTTTTGAGAGATGACATATTCGGACTAGATTCTCCATTTAGAGGAATATGGAAATGCTCAAAGATTTGAGTTAGCCACACTTCATATAGAACTATATGATCTGTTTTCTGTGGCATGTACTCAAATGAAGTGAACATTAGTTTTGGCAGGTTGACTTGTTGATAAGTATATATTTTCCACAATATTTTGGCTTCTATTATTGTCACTTGCTTTGTTCCTCCAAACTTAGGTCTAAACATGTTTTCTAATACTTTTCTCAGCATCCTAAGCTCTTTGGTTAAGTCCTTAGTCCTCATGTATGTGTGAGTAGATGTGTAAATTATGCCTGTGGATAGATTATTGAAGATTTCCTCTTTCTTAAATTCATCCTCATCTTCTATGGCTGACACTTTTATAATTTTTCCAAGGTGTTCTTCAGATGACAACTCATATGTTATCATTAACTCATAAGAATTGGGTTTCTAATTGAAGTAGAAAATGTGAACTAACCCTCTGTATATGGGTGCCACATGTTCTATCAACTTAGTCCATCCTTGATAATTTAACATAGATCGAATAATAGATTTGCATTTACTAAGAAAATTTAAATTTATCTTCTTTTGAACATGGAATGGTCTTCCAAGCATTGAGGTATAAAATTTGAACTTCCTTTCTCACTGCCAAAATAATATGCAAGTAGATCTGTTGGTTCAAATTTGGCAATAGGAACCTTTGTTCCATCAACCTTAGTTGGTAGAGCACTTAAATCAGACTTCCTTTTCCCTTCTTCATTTCTTTCTATATTTTCTTGTCTTTGAACATTCAGACTAGAATGTGAAGAGGAATTACCTTAGGTCCTTGAGGATTGGCCTCTCCTAGATGAGTTTCAAGCAAGCAGAAGCTTGGGCTATGGAAGTTCCTCCTCGAGTTCTAGGTTGTTTGTCCCCTTTTTGGGTTTTGGAGATTGCAAATTTAAGAGCTATTAAGATGTAGGAGCTGAATAAAAAGGAGGGAAACTTATGAAAATGGCTTCTATGGATGATGGGAAATGCTAATAAAAATAATTCCCATAACTAAAAGTCTTTGGTATATTTCCAATCTCCTCTTCCATTGAGTAAAGCTCATTTCATTAAATTATGGAAGTTGAGAGGTAGAGTATACTTTTAAGAACATAGAGGATGATAGTATTGGGTTAGCCATGCAGATCTCTATAATTAGTTATGTAGCCCACTCTAATACCACTTGTTGCTCTGATTGGCTAGCTTAACCCAAGAGGGGATGGGTGAATTGGATTTATAAAAATTTATTATTGAACCCCTATAAAATCAATTTCCCTCTTTTCAGTAAAGAAGTAGAGTGCACAGAAAGTAAAACAATCAAACACACAAACAAAATAACTTTTATAGTGGTTCGAGGACCCCGTCCCAACATCCACTCTTCTAAAAGCATACTCTCCTGGTGTCTTGGGTTCCACTATATCCAATAGTAGAAATACAAGTAGTGCTCCCATCACTCTTCTAGATTCCATCTCTAGGAGGCATAAACATAGTGCGCCCAACTCTCTTTTGGATTCTAGCTCTAGGGGGCATAAATATAGTGCTCCCAATACTCATCTAGATTCAAGCTCCAAAGGACAAAAATATAATGCTCTTGTTCGTTGAAAATTCGACCACAAGTGTATAACGTCATATTTTATACTATAGTGATGAATGAGTGTCATATCCATAAGGATTGGGTATTCTAATTACTCACTAACTATCACCCTAAATAATTCTAACTTTATCTGAATAACCAAAACATAAATAATTAAATGAAAAATAGAATGGATAGTTTTGAATAAAATAAATTAGGGTATGAAAACTCTAGGGGATTGATTTTATTTATGTTTCATTCATGGTATTCTCAATGTATTACTGATTGATCATAGCATTGGGTTATAAATCAAGAATGCAACAACACTCAACTCCCTCTCCAGAGTGCCAAGTCAAGTATCTATTCCTTACACTCTAATTTTGATATCCCTAAAAAATTAGAATATTAGGAATGCATTAAGATCTAGGATTCTCTAGGATGAATTCGTGAAACCTAGAAGCTCTCCCAAGTCATCTATGAATTTATGTTGTGACACCTAGATCCTATTTGGGGTTACCTCTCCCAAGTGTTAAACCCTAAATAAATTATCATTCAATAGATGGCCCATCAATTGAAGGTATTCAACACAAAATATTACAAATAACTCATTGCATAATCAATCAAGCAAATTATTAATTAATTCATGAAATCCACATAAAATCCATCTCCCCTTTAGAATGGGAAGATTAGTTACTCATGATGGAGAATAAATCAAGCAAATAATCTTTCGACATCATTAGAGTTTAAATCCCAAAATAAAATCTAATATACAAAGAAATAAAGAAATTAAAATAAATAAAGCTTAAGATCTTCCCCTTTTAGTTTGACTTCCAATCCTTGAATCCACTCTTGCTCTTCAAAACCTTGATCTTCTCACCTTCAAAGCCTCCAAAAAAACAAATGCCCTAAGGAAAACCCCTAAAAACCCTAGCAAAGACTCCCAAAGCCATCTAAAAAAGTCCACCTAAAATCCTCTTCGAACTTCCTTAATAACCAAGCCAAAAATGGAGCTGAACACCATCGTTGGCGCTGTTGCGCCAAATTCGCTATCCACCAAATACAGGAGCAGTTTATACTATTTTGCATATATCTTTCTCATATGATATTAGAATCATATAATTCTTAATGAGTTGGAAATATAATTTCAAGATGTACAATTTCATGTTTATCACTTCCTCAAAATATACCTAAATATATACCACAAACGGGATACAAATGAGACCTTTGTAATGTTTAGCAAATCTGAAGTATAAGATAGTTGTAATGTTTTGGCCATAACTTCCACATTTCATATCCAAATCCTATGATTCTAAATTCATTGGATGGGTAACTTGAAGGAATTCAACTTTTATGTTGACTACTATTCCTGAATCCATCTACATATGTATCAACAATGGCCTTGAAGTGGTGCTTATTTCACATTCAACTCCTTTTTCACATGTTTTGATACCTAAAAAACCAACAAACTCCATTAAGTGTAGTATTTCATTAAATGTAATTATAATCTAGTTAAATAATATCAAATGAAGATCCAAAATATGTAAATTTAAGTGTTAAAATATGGTGTATTATGAGCTCATTATCTCCCAACACTTATCTGGATTCCAGCTCCAGGGGGCATAACTCTAGTTTCATGAGCTAACTAGAAACTCTACCCTTGTAGGTATTTTGTGTACAATGATATGCCTCTGTCTAAGCTGATGAGTACACATAATTAAAGCATAGATACAAATTATAAAATAATAAGTACATTATAGTAATTTTGAACTCTGTTGAGATAATGTTGATGTACACTTAAAGCTCTTTAATCTTTGAAGCACTTGAAGCAAAAACACTTGGAGGACTTGAATGGGTTTCTTATTGGTAGATTTACCTTTATCACTTAGAACTCTCAAGCTTCTTGATGATCTTTTGGAGGACTTAATCTTTGAGAAACTCCTTATAGCATGTAAGATCTCCTTTGGATATATTGAATCAGTAGGGCTTGAACGGATACAAAAAAATGAAGTTATTAAATGATATTTGAAGTTAAAGCTCTTGGCCTAAGGATGTAAAGATTTTTCAAATATTTTAAGTTCAATCCCCTTACTTCTTCTACCTTAATTCGTCCCTTAGCTTTCCTTAAATAGAATTTCAAAAACTTGATCAATGGAGGGAGTGGGAAGCATGTTTAAGGCCTGTAACATTTGAATTTTTTATGTTGAAAGTCGGTAGGTGGTAGTGGCAGGTGGCTAAGATAATCGACTATGCGTTAGGTGATATGATAGGTGGTATGTCTAAGTGGCTGCGATCATTTTCTAGGAAAACTCCCAGATGCATCTTATTGTCCACCCACAGGTGGTACCGTAGGAAGCTATGCCAAGTGGCTACGGCACAGGCGATATGGGAAGGCAGTAGGTGAACTAATAGGTAGCTTCTTTGAACAAAGTACTTCGTCTGTGGTTTACAGCAATATCCATAGGCAATTTCAGCAAGCAACTAAAGTCCTGCACTCAATATTTCTGCACTTTGTCGCTTGTGAAACTTGGACATTATTCATTATAAATCAAAATACATTTATATACATATAATTTATATAAGTTAACGTATGGATAAATCATTTAAGCATAATTTCTTTTTCATGTGAAGAATATCTCTATGAAGCATACTTATCATGATATGTTTATTCACATATGATTTTCTCAAGTTGTAGGGCATGGATAAATGCTTCAATCACATATCATATTTTCAATTGATGATTCCATGAAGCACATGATATATCTATGATTCAACATATGATAAATAATTTTAATATACTATGGATCATAATAAATTATTCATTCTCTAAAATAATTTATGTAATATGCTTGCATACAAAATATTGCAATAGTAATTATTCATTCCAAGCATATTTTTCTTCATTTCAAGCTTCCTAGACTAAAACCATCATTAGTATAAATCAAGTTAGAACAAATTTTGTAGTCAACAAAATCATATAGAATAAACCTAATAGGTTTACCATTGGATCATATAAGTATTTATGTAGCCTTCTTTAATACCACTTGTTGGTCTAGAGGTTAGGCAAATACCCAAGTGTAGAAGGGTGAATTGGGTAAACAACTTTTGCTAAATCCCACTTTTTGAGTTAACAACTAGGTAGTTAAAAAAACTTTTGCTAAATTCTGTATTTAAGTTAAGGTCCCTCCAGCAAACAATGTAATCAATAGTTGGCACACAAATAATCATGACACAAGGATTTTTATAGTCATTTTAGTCAACACTCTACTCCACTCTTCTAAGAACACTCTCCTAGTGTCTTGGGTTTCACTATCTTATGAAAGTAGAAATACAATTAGTACACTCAACACTCTTCTAGATCACCTCTAGGGGCCATAAACATAGTGGACCTAACACTATTCTAGATTAGCTTCAGAGGGCATAGAGATCGTGCACCCAGCACTCTTTTAGATCAACTCTAGGGGGCATAAACTATATAGCTCTTATCTATAAGACATGCCTCAATAGATAGTCACAACTATTCTTAACCCTAGTCTTAACTACCAACTCAAGGCAATGATGGGATTAAGACTGTAGAAATTAAATACACTTATACAAGTGTTTAACAAAAAGCACAAAGGAAGAAACCTGAAGCTTGAATGCTAAAGTAAATGATCTTCTCGAATGGTGGTTGACGGCCTTTAATGAATGATGAGAAAGGTTCAAGTGTGAGGCTCGAATCTCTTGAATGTAGTAGAAGGTCATTAATCACTCTCTTTATTATTCTTGTTCTTTTTCTTTGCCCCATCATTGTTGTATTTACAAAGGTTTTGAATTTTAGCTATTGGTGGTAGGTGACCTCCATTAAATGCGAAAGACCATTCTAATGATATCTCATTGAAAAACATCATCTTATAATTAATTCTTATCACAGGATGACTGCACTATCATTCTTGCTAGCGAAGAAGATAGTAGGTGACCTCCATTAAATGCAAAAGACCATTCTAATGATATCTCATTGAAAAACATCATCTTATAATTAATTCTTATCACTGGATGACTGCACTATCATTCTTGCTAGCGAAGAAGATAGTAGGTGACCTCCATTAAATGCAAAAGACCATTCTAATG
>JAYJMB010025856.1:0-38837 GCA_036873735.1 Pouteria campechiana
AAAAATCATGGTATAATCATGTGGATTTATGGTGTAAAGTGGAGTAACGACCCCAGGAGGGCGGGGCGTTACACTCATGAAACTCATTCTTTATCAATCCTTTCATGAAATGAAAGTGTGTGTGTGTGTGTGTGTGTAATATCAATTTCATGCTACATGCATAGTTTTTAGTCAACAATGTGCAAACCAATGATTCTCATGATCTTCATAAACACCCCACAAGCTTGCTTTTCTTAATCCCTCTCCACTAATGTAGACAACTCTATTAACTTGGATCAATAGGTCTTTGTTAAGCTTGTAATATGGTCTTGGGTTTAGCAAATAAAGAAAAGGAACAAGGTTTCACAAGGTAAGAGATCATATGTGAATTTTATATGAATGTTTACTCTCTTAACTTTTTATTTGCTCTTCTCTTTCTTTTTATGGGTTATATTACTACCACACTCCCAAACTTATTTCCTTTTGAGTTAATTGGGATGTGATCCCCCCAATTGAAAGAAGAATCCTTACTAATTCTTTTCTTTTTGTCCATTTTCTTTTCCTTTCAACATTTTTTTCAATTCCCCAAAACTTATCTTATTTTACTTCACTCATACCTCTTAAACAACCATGAGCATAGAATATGTCTCTTAAAAGGGTCAAACATGGTTTTAAGCTAAAAAAGGTTTGATGATGAGGCTAAAGAAAGAAAAGTTTGAATGGTGGTCTTTTATATACTTTGCATATGCCATTGTTTCATTAAAGCTCAATGGGAACACTAGTGATAATGAATGTAATAGGTTATCTTGAAAGGCTGAAATTGATCAAAGAATGCCTAAATCACTTCCAAGTAAATACGGTATCTAGGATTTCACCTTGAGGGATAATCAAACAAGTTCTATAATACTTATGTCAACCAAAATATGTCACTGAATTCACAATACTATCAACTGATCAATAGGCACTTTGCATAATCATAACATAATCTGCTCAATGAAATTTTTATCAATCATGAAAAAGAAAAACTTATCATAAGAATCATTAAATCATGTGCAATGGTAATAAAAAAAACTAAGCATATATTATTGATCATCATGAGAGAATCTATCCCATTCAATTTTAGCATGTTAGCACACTTCCTCTTGGATTTTCTTTAGCTAAGTCATCAAAAAGTGAAGCTCATCAAAATTATACCTAAATTCGAAAAAATTTGCCCAAAAACTGAATATACTTAAATGCAATGCAAAACACCAATGTGAAATAATGAAAGAAGTTTAAGATCAAAGGCTTCCTTGAATGAAGTACATTCACATACTCTTCTTTCGAAGCTAGCTTGACATCATTTTAAAACTTGGAAGAGCATCTGCAATCCTGTACAAAGAGAGAATGTAGAGCATTAACAAATACTCTATCTTTTGTACAAACTATATAGCATCATTTCATCAAAACAATGAGAGGAGACTGCCACTAGTCAACGGAACCAGTCAATGGGTGGACTAGCTCCTAGTAAATCTAAGAAAGCAAAGGCTCTCACACTGACAAATAGGGTGAACCATCAAGAGGCTGCCCTAGATATCATGAGACAAGATTTCATGAGACAATTTGAGGAGTTGCATGGGAAGCTGGACAACATAGTAGCACAACTAGGAGTGACCACTTCAAAAGCTCCACCACCTAGAATTGTGCCAAAAAGGTGGAATGAGGTGTAAAGAGAGGTTGAAGTAGAGGATCAAGTGGATCTAGCAGCAAAAGTGGATGCAACTGCTGATCATCAGCCAAAAAAATACTCCATAAGCACAAGGGGTGGGAGGAAGCAGACCAGCTGAGGGGCAGAATGATCACATGGCAGAGTCATACGCTATGGGAGTGGCACCACCAACAAAGGTGGGGATGACAACAAAGATAATTGTTAGCAAGGATAATGAGGATAAAAAAGCTATGATGGACTTCTACCACTTGAACCCTCTAGCCTTTAAGGGAGGAGATGGAATTGTAGCTTTAAAGTGGATCACCATAATGAATAAAAAACTTTCTTTCCTAAATAGCACAAATAGCTAGAAGGTTAGATTTACAACCTTCTAGCTAGAGGGGGATGTAGACCTATGGTGGGAACACAAAGAAAAGCATTTGAGAGCAAGGAAGAGGTTGACACTTGGGGAAATTTTAGAAAGCCTTCCTAGAGAAGTTTTTCCCAATGAAAGCCATAGTAGAGAAGGCCCAAGAGTTTGCTAATTTAAAGCAAGGGAAAATGTTAATGGGAAAGTATGAGCAGAAATTTTTTACTTTGGAGTGATTTGAGCCAGATATCTTGACCAATGAGGAGGCATGCAAAAGAAAGTTTGAAAAGGGCTGGTTTGATGGTATTACAGTTCAAGTATTATTAGCATAGTGCTAGACTTTTGTGATGGTGATGGAGAGAGCTCTTGTGGTAGAGAAAGAGCTAGAGGAAATCATCAGAGTCCTAGAGAAGCATCAACCTTTGGTCAGTGGAAAAGGACCACCCTCTAAGAAATAGGTAGTACAATGTCCAAGTCAGGGACATCTAAGAAAAAGTAGAAAGTCAACAAGTGTGAGAAATGTCATAGGTACCATTCTGGAGAATATAATTATCAAAAAGAGTGGGGCTACAAATGTGGATAGAAGGATCATCAAGGGAAAGAGTGCACTGTTAGCTTCAAATGTTAATCTTGCAAGCAACCGGGACATGTGGCCAAAGATTATCCTATTAGGGACGATGGTCATGGTCAATAGCAACAGAAGAACCAACAAGCAAGTCCAATAGGGAGACCTACAGGATAGAGGTAGTAAGAAAAGATGAAGTCCATAATCTTTGCTATTGATCCAGAGTAGGCCAGAGCCCTAGTATGTATTGTGATTGGTATTGTTCATATTACTAATTTTTTTGCTCGCACTTTATTTGATATGGGTGTAGATAGATCTTTTGTTACTTTTGAGTTTATTAGAGAACACAATCTAAAGACTAGCAAAATAGATATTGAGATGCTAATAGTATCACCTATGGGTGATAGCTTAACCATAGATTAGGTATGTTCATCCTATTATGTAGAGATAGAGAGGTTGACAATGCCTTGTAACCTTATTGTCATGCCAATGAAAGAACTCAATGTGATCCTAAGGAGGGATTAGATGGGTAACTAGGTATCTAGCATAAATTGCATAGAGAGAAAGATTAAGATTTGATTAAAGGATTAGACAGGTGATTTTTGAAGGAAATAAAAGAAAGATGTCATATTTGATTTCCACATTGCATGAAATTAAGATGCTAAGACAAGGCAGTCAGGGATATTTGACAATAATGCTATTAGTTGGAGAGAAGAGTTTGGCACTGGAAGAATACTAATGGTAGGTGAATATCCGGATGTATTTCTAAAAGTGTTGCCAAGATTATGGCCAGATAGGGAAATAGAATTCACTATTGATTTTGTCCTTGGGACAAACCCAGTCTCCAAAGATCCTTATTGAATGGCTCTAGCCAAGCTAAGAGATTTAAAGAACAACTACAAGAATTGGTAGACCTGGAATTTGTTCACCTAATGTCTTGGCATGGGGAGTACCTGTTCTTTTTGTCCAAAAGAAGGATGGAAGCATGAGGCTTTACATCAATTATAGAGAGTTAAATAAAGTCACTTTCAAAAATAAACACTCTTTGCCATGCATAAATGATCTGTTTGATTAGTTGCAAGGATCATTCATCTTTTCGAAGATAGATTTATGATTCGGCCATCACCAATTTAAAATTAGAGAGTGTGATGTACCAAAAAATAGCCTTTTGCACTCGTTATGGGCATTATGAATTTTTGGTGATGTTGTTTGGACTGATGACTACTCCAGTTGCATTTATGGATAAGTTGAATTTGTTGGTCCCTTGCTGATGGTGGCTCAAGATGGGGGATGAATTGAGACTTTTATAAATTTTGGTTAAGTAAAAGTGTAATGCTGAAAAATAATGGAGATAATCACACAACACACTAATACAAAATTTTTATAATAGTTTGGCTCTTCTCTTAAGTTCCTACTCCACTTCTCGGAGTCAGTCTATCTCATTGAACTTAGGTTCCACTAACACTTTGATCAGCTTACTCTAATAAAAAATACACTTGTTGGTTTTCAAAGCTCACGAATTAACTTTTACAGACTCTAGCAAGTTTCCCTACTTGCTATTCAACAATAAATTGCAAGCCCCTTGCTTGCAAATAATAAAACAAAGAAAATATGCATACAAATAAATGAATCTTGATAGGAAAAAGCAATAAATGAAATAATTTAAAATCTAAAGATTCAATCTCCAAGAGTTTGCTGAATGATTGGCTTTGAATGCAATTGGAAGATTATTGTAGTGGAGTTGATCTTTTTGGAAAAAAATTTTAAAGATTGAGTAAATACTCTTTAGATCACTTGTTTAACTTCTGGAATGTCCTTTGTTTACTTCTTTTATACAAAGATTCAAAATCAGCCTGTTGAAGAAGATGACACTAATTAAATGTGAGGGAACATTCAAATTTTAGACTATTGTAGCATTCCCATGACTTCAGAGCATTTGAAGTAAAGACTCTAGAGCCTCTAGATGAATGGGTTGTGTTTGTGGGCTTCTCCTTTGGAAATTTAGAGTGTTCACATTGTGTGTATTCTTCGCTACTTTAGAACTTTGAAGAGATGAAATTTTGTGATTTTGCGCTGCTTGCGAATAACTCAAACTAGCACCTCTGGTATACTTCATAACAGTACTATAGAACATCTAAAGTTAGGCTTCAACACCTTTGAAGTGATGTGAAACCTTGACGACATGCCTATGTGCTTCAGTTCCTCTAATATATGCTTCAGAATCTCTGAAGTAATGTAATTTCAATGTGGCTTTTCTGAACTTGGTCTCTTATGTTTAGAGTTCTCACTTGCATACCAATCCATGATATTTCACCTCTAAAGCTCATCTAAAACTATTTTAGACTTGTATTTCAAATCTACTAAGCTTTTGTATACTCTAAACTTGACTTTAGTTGTCTTCAAAAGTATTCATGTGCATTTGAAATCCTCTGAAGCTTGATTCCATCATCTAAAGTAGCTCTGAGCTTCCAGACGTGAATTTTAGATCCTCCAAACATTGACATATCCTCTGAAACTATCGTTCTTGCTTTCAAAATTACTTTTTGCCTCTAAAATCATTTTCTAGCATTCAAATGTGTTATCTTAGAGCATTCTCTTGATTTTCTTCCTCTAAAAATGAACTTGTGGTGAATTTTAGGTAGATGTGATCTTGAATATGTTGTCCAACACTCCTGAAGTAACTTGGCTTAAATTATCTATTTTTAAACATATTTCTACTCCACTTAGAAAGTAACTTATTAGTATCTTAACTTTTCACTCATGTGTTTGGTCATCATAAAAACTTAGCTAGTTAATTACATTCATCATCAAAATCAAGCTAAATAAAGGATTAAACTCAACATTTTCCCCCTTTTTTATGAAGACAAAACATCAGAGTGAAATACCTTTCAAAAAAATAATAATCTATAATGCTCCCCCCGAATAAGTGCATCTCTTCATGACTAATCTAATGGCTCCTCTTGAATGAGTGCACTAGTCCTATTTGTAATGCAACTACTATTATTTCTCCTCCTTTTTGTCATGATCAAAAATTGCATAAGGGTAAAGAAAAGAACAGATGCATAATGTGTTGTAACACCCAAGGTGTTAAAAATGAGGGAGAATATTTCTTTTGTTGGTTATAATGGTGAATTAAGCCAAGGAAAAGTATTTTGCATTACCTATAGGCATGAATTACATGTGAATTTAAGGGATCTTGAAAAATGATTTCAAGTATGTGAGAGTAAAGTGGTTACACAACATGATCTCCACTTAAATGAGGGCATTTTTATGGCTTTTAGTGTGAATATTTTTTGTATAAATGTTAATATTAAAATGAAATTAATATATAAGAGAAAGCAAATAAGAAAAATGTTGAAAAATGAGAGAAAATAGGTGCAACAGCATGGGCACAGTGGCCGCCAAATGAGCGCCGTAATGCCGGGTTGTGAAAGGGTAGGCAGTGGTAGCATTCAACACGATGAGCATCAAGGCGCCCGCCAGTTATGGCAGTGTGCACCAAAGGGTCTAGAAATCTGATTTTTTAAAGGGCTCTTTTAGCCCTTTCTTCTTCATATCTCCCCTGCGCCCTAGCCTTAACACCCAATCCTCAAGACCTTGATTCCTTGTCATTTTAGCTTGAAAGTCACTTTACCTAGTTGTGTAATCACTTGATCTTGTATCTAAACCCAAGTTTCATTTGTTTAGATGGTGATAAAAGAGGAAAAATCATATTTGTTGCAATCCATGATGGGTTCTTGAGGACTTGAGGCTAAAATCATGTTCTAAAGTGGAAGCAATGTATGAATGTGATGGTAAGTTTGTTTTTCCCCAACTAATGTACATTTTCTATTTGACTTAGGTTTGTGAAATTCATGAATAGTGATTTTATGGGGATTTGGGGGGAAAATGATGTGGTAAATTATGGGGGAAATGTTTAATCAGTAAATTACAACATCTTGAGGCTTAAATTGCCTTGAGATACTCAACTTTGGTTATTGTCCATAACCTAATTGGGGATTAGAAAGGGTTTTTGTGTATGGGCTATATGAGCCACAAATTGATTACATTAAAGGCCTAATTAGATTGTTATTGAGGTTAATTACATGCTAATATTGTTGTATGGTGATTGCATTTGGTTAGAAATGGAATTCCCTTAAGTCACTTTGTTGAAAGGTATAAATTAAATAATGTCTACAAGATGTTTGATCAAATGTCTCAATGAGAAATAAAGCATAATTAACTAAACTCATGGCAACCCTTAATGGGTTATGGGAAGGTATATTTAGTGACATAAATTGATGAGTGAAGGGATATTCAAGAAGAGTAATTAATCTTAACTAAGGTATTTGAGAATAAGTGGGAAACATGTGATTGAATAAGGAGATAAGAGTATGTGCAATGAGATCATTGTGCTAATTTCTAAAATTTAATTATTATTCTTATTGGACATATGAAATTTCAATTGTGTTATATGTTGTATATGTAGGATTCACTTGGGAGCTAAGTGGTGGAATGGAAGGCTGAGTTAAAGATTGTGAAATTGTACTTCAATAAGGTAAGTAAGCTCTCTCTTTCAAGTTGAATGTATTACTAGATGGGAATAGCAATTATCCCATCATTAGTAATTTGTTTGTATATGGGCATGTATGAATGTATGTGGATATTGGAATCCCATGGATCTTTGTTTTGTGATATATCTATATGACAAATGGATTGTTGGGAATAGTTTATGTCCCATAATCTTGTTTTTGTTATATGAAAGTGAATGCTTGAATTTATGGGGATAGTAATTATCCCATTATGTTGTATCATTTGATGTTATTATGTCACGTAAATGTATTGATTGATGATTGATGTAATAATAGGTATCCCATGTTTGTCTGTTACAAATGAGTGTATTTGGGATAAAGAATATCCCTTGATTCTTATGAATGTATGGATTGATGTGGGATTTTAAGTATCCTAGAATTCTTTATATGATAATTGAATGAATGTGTGTATTAATGGAATGGCAAGCATTCCAGGATGGTGTATATGGATATGATATAGTAATGAATTGCCTTGATGTAACATTTGCATAGATAGAACTAATTTATTTTAATGCATGTATGACATAGTTATAATATATGTTGTGCCTGAATGACACAGTTATAATGAGAAGTTCCTGCATAACACTATTATGGTATGAAATATTAGAGTGATCTAAATGTGATATATTATGCTTGGTTTGTGATATATAATATGATAGAATGGTGTAGAACATACATTGAAATGATGAGGAGTTGATCCTCATGAGTATATTCACAGGATTACATTACGATGTAGTTATTCATGTTCTGATTTAGAACATGTTGCTTCTATTTTAATATTATTTTCTATTCATCCTACTTATTGAGTTCACCCGAACTCACTCCTTATTTTTTTTAGCTAGCAGGTTAGAGAAAGAAGCCACTATGGGTTGGAGTTAGTGAGCAAGGTGTGAAGATGCCTTCTTGTAGTATGATGAATTGAGATTTTCATCCCATAGTGTAATTGTATATTTGTACTTAAAAGATTTCAAGTGATGTATAATGAGATGTATTAGCATGTCATAGTAATAAAGAGGTATGATACTGGGAATGGATTTGTATGCTTCCAGTTATGTCTATTGCCTATGACTACGATCTTGGACAGCTATGGGTGTGTGTGGGTGTATGTTTTATGGTTTATGTTAGTCTTTTATATCTATTAAAATTATGAGTTTATATGATTAATGAATATAGAGGTTTTAATTCATATAATTTAGGGTAGACTATGTCAATTTTCTAGTAGAATATTTCCCATAAAAATGGGAAAATTATAGGGTAATGGCAAAATGCATAGGCCCCTAGGCGAGGTGTGACATGTGCAGGAAAGAACACATGAACATTGCATAAAAAATAGTGTCATTGCATTTCATCTCATTTCATTATACATCATATACAAAAGAATAACAAAGAGAATAAGGAAAAGTGCAACATGCTAAGGGTTCTTGGGTGGAGGCTTGGGTCTCTTGGAGTAGGTGAGAGGGAAGTAGGCAGGGTCATCAAATAGAGGTTGAGGCTTTGTGGGAGGTTTGGGTGCTGGGTTGGGAGGTGTGGGAGGCTAGGGTCTGGCATTTTTGGGTTTCCTAAAGACTGCAATTTTGGTTCTGGTGGAAGGTGGAATAGGAATGAAGGTAGGGTCAGGGGGAATAGTAGTGGGAGGTTTAGTGCAAAGCTCTAAACCATAGACTGTAACTAGAATGATTTGAATTTTAGCTTGAAATGTAGGATCTAGGAAGTCTAGGAAAGGGATTGGTTCTCTGTCAAGGATGGCTCGGGTATTAGCATTAATCCTACCATAAAATTCTTCATGGTGTAAGATAATGGGCGGAAGGGTAAAGGGCTTAGGAGTAGGCCTTGGTGGGGGCTGAGATTTGGCTCTAGGTTTGGGTGCTAGCTTTTGTTTAGGGGCTGGTTTGGGCGTAGGATCTAGTTTAGGTGGAGGTGTTGGTTTAGGTTGGGGATCTGGTTTAGGCTTCGGTGTGGGATCAGGTTTAGGTGAAGGTTTAGGTTTAGGCTTAGATGAGGATGTAGGCTTGGGTGAAGGTGAAGGCTTAGGGATAGGTGAAGGCTTGGGTGTGGAAGCAGTAGGGGTTTCTATTGGGTTAGGAAGGACTCTAAGTCTTTCCCTATAACCAAGATTAGCTAGTTCAAGAAAAGGGAGGGGTAAGTCTCTCATGAAAGCATTGAGGTTGGCACTCTGTCCCTCAGAGTATACATCATGTGGGAGGTAGAAAAAATTGGGGTCAAATGTGTCAATTGGTGTTTGAGTCTTCTTTGGAGGTAGGGTTCTAATGGTGATGGATTTGGATTTAGGTTTCAGCTGTGGGATAGGTTTGGGTGGGGCGGGTCTTGGTGATGATGTGGATTCCTCTAGATATAGAGGGAGATAGTCATCTATATCTAGAGGAGGTTTGGGTTTATGGTTTTCTGGTGTATGGGGAGGATCCTTTAGGACAATGATGTTAGCAATGAAATCTGGTTCCTCAAATTCAAGGGAATGTCTTGGGTTGTAAAAGGTTTATTTTGGGATTGGACGATGAAGGTGATGGTTGCATTTATCTGTTTTCAATCTTGAAGCTCTTGGGAGGTTATTTTGGTTCTTTTGGCAAGTTTTCTATGGGCAGGTGGAGTGGGTTTTGGAAGTATGGAAGGCTGGTGGTAGGAGTTTGGATTGGAGGGGTGGGTGAGGTAAGAGGTTTAGGAGGTTGTACTGGTTGTGGTGGTGTAGATTTGGTTTGAGGTAGTTGTGGAGAAGGTATTGGCAGTTGGACTTAGGGTTGTGTGGAGGGTTCAGGTTGTGTGGTTGGTTGTGGTGGAGGTGTGGGTTGTTTAATAAGTTCAGACACATTCGATTCCCTATCAAAGGAATCAGATGAGGTGGTGTTTGAATAGCTTAGGGAGGTTGGTTGGTCAAGTGGCTCAAGTTGGTCAAGTTGAGGTTGTGGTGTAGGCATAGAGGTTGAGGTAATGATGGGGGATTGTATGGGATAATGGCTCTATAGTAGTTTGGTATTTGAGGTTTAGTGAAGCTGGAGGTGTAGGAAGGACTGATGGGTTTTGTGGAGAGGTGGTTTCAGAGATGTGAGTCTCTAATTGGAGGTGTTCTATGTGAGGGATGGAAGGTTGTGGATGGATAGGTGAGGGTGTAGGAGAAGGGTGAGAAGATCTAATTGGTAAAGGTGTTTTGTTGTAAGTCTAGAAGGCAAAGGATTAGGTAGAAGATTGGGCTCTAGTAGACTCAACCAGGGGGATCAGTGTATCTAATTTTAGATGCTTGGATTCCTCAATCTTGTTTATCCTATGGTGAAAGGTTGAAAGGGAGGTTTCTAGGTTGGTGATCCTAGATTGGATTGATCGAAGGTTGAAATAATAATTGTTTCAAAGTTTTGTTGAGTTGGGTAAGTGGGTTGAGAGGGTTGAGGAGTTGTTTGTTCTATCTGGGGGATAGGTCTAAAGGATTGGGTTGGTCTAGTGGTAGATGGTACTGCTACTTCTATTATACTCTCTTCTCTCAAAGTTTCTTCTTCTTTCATGATTTCTTTTACTCTTATAGCTTCTTCTTCTTCTTCTTCTTCTTCTTCTTCTTCTTCTTCTTCTTCTTCTCTTGCAACTTCTTCTATTCTTCTTCCTTCTTCTTCTTCTACTCATGTTCTCTTTATTTTTTCTTCCTTCCTTGGCTTATCTAAGATCCATTCATTGGTCCCATTATAATGGTGACTCAGGAAATTTTGGCCACATAAAAATCAAGTGCTAAAATAAATGGAAAACAGATCCCCAACATAATAGACACAGGTGTTTTATAGAGGTTTAGCCCACAACACGATACCGACAGCCTCACTCTTTGCACTCTAGTTCCCCTAATCACCTGTTAGTTTTACAAGCTCACCAACAAACTTTACACGCATTGGTTTCCAAGCTCACCAATAAACTTATACAATCAAAAAGCCTCTTCTTTGCTGTCTCAAACAAAGAATGTTGTATAATAAAAATGTCTCTTAAGGCTAACTTTGTACAAAATTAAAGTGTACCAAAAATAAATATATTACAATAAATATAGAGTATATCAGACACCCTAAAGCTATTGTAGAAAATGTTCTTTGAATGCAGATTGGCATTTTGCTCAGTGGAGTTGGAAGACCTCTCTAACTCTTCGAAATGACCTCTCTTTACTTCTTTTAAACTTAGATTCAAAATCTACCCATTAGAGAAAAATAACATTCATTAAATGCAAACGAATTGTCAAGATTTTCTGCATGTTGAATCAAATTTGTGGCTTCTCTATCTAAAGTAAGTTTGAGACAAAGAAGAAAGTGCTTTTGATTGAGAATCATGCTAAAGAGATTGTTCATCGTTTCACTCTATTTGAAAGACTAACTTAGGACTGACTGGCTTTGTTCAAAAATGTTTCATTGTTGTCCAAAGTTAAATTTTGGATAGAGAAGAGGCATGAATAGTCTTAGCCACACTAATGAATTATAGCTTCGTCCGAAGATGAGTTAGTTGTGTCCAAAGTTAAATTTTGGACTGAGAGACATGATGCAGACTGATTTTGAACGAGTTTGGTTGGTCCGAAATAGCATTAAGCTTTCAATGTCTTCACTTCATACTTGTGTCTGAACTTGGTTCTGCTTCTGTTCAAATCTTTGCTTGCATCCAAAATTCTGCTTCACTTTGTCTAAACTTTATTTCTTCCCTTTTGAAGTTATATTTATGTTTAAACTTAGTTCCTCAATGTCCAAATTGATATAGCAATGTCTAAAACTAGATGGTGTTTGTTTGAATCATATTTGGAAGCTTGTCTATGTCCGAACTTGAGCATCAGTTTGATTATCTTTGGCAGCGATTGAGAATGCATCCGAAGTAACTTTGAAGCTTGTATATGATACCTTCCATGCTCTTTGAGCATTTTCATTTTCTTCCTTTGATAAAAGGTGGATCTTGGAAATAATAGTTAGTAGCTTAACCATTCACTCATTTGCTTTTGTTCATCATTAAAACTTGGTTGGTAAAACATATTCATCATCACAATCAATCCAAGTAAAGGAGGTTTGGTTTAACAATCTCCCCCTTTTTGACAATGATAAAACATTTGAGTGATATACCTCTCAAAACAAAAATAAAATGAATAAGGCATATGGGAACTAGACAAATATATTTCAATCATATCATGACATATGTAGCTCCCCTTGACCAAGTGCATCTTTAACAAGTTTTTCTAATATCCCCTTGAATGAGTGCACTGGATTCTAGCATGTTTTATTAAACATACAATTTCTTCCCCTTTTTATTTAAACCTATTTCATTAAAGATATAACTTCTCCCCCTTTTTTTCATTATCAAAAGGTGAAAGGGAAAGAAAATAGATGCAACATAGAGTGTGCATTAAGCTAGAGTACTTAGAAGTAACAAAGAAAGATATTTCATTGCATTTTAGTAGAAATAGATTTACAATCAAGTCTATTTCAATACAAGCAGAGTTACCAGCAAATCTATTTTAGTACAAGTAGAGTTACAATCTAATTATCAAAAAGTGCAGTAGGGATGGTATGGATGGAAGAAACGGAGGAGGTAGAAAGATTGTGGTGGAGCCCGCTTACGATTTTTCAAAAAAGTTTGGAACCATGCATAGGCATGTGTCTATTACTTTTGGGAAGGTCACATTGGAGGAGGGCCGAAGTTTTGGACGGGGAAGAGGGTTTCTACGGTTACTACTTCTCCCTTTTCTGCATTGGCCTCCAAGGATGGTTACTTTGAAAGTAATTCCTTTGGACTTACATAAAAATGATCTTCGAGAACTCCAAATAACGTAATATTTCTAGATAATATTTCTTGTAGATATCCAATGAATCCTCTTATCTTCATCTTCAAAAATAGTACAAGCTTCATCAAACCCAGCAGAATCTTTAGTCCGAACCATCTCAAGACTTTCTCTATCTATTCTGCTTCCCTTTGATGAATTGACCTCTACACATTTTCTGCCACTACTTTCTAATCGTGCATCTCACCAAATTGCTTTTTTTTTTCTTCTACTCTTGCCACGGTAGTGAATGGATGGAGATGAATTAAATAGACAAGACTATGAATAGTATGGCAGTCTCTAGGTGCTTCTTACAAGGTTCTAGCATATTCTCAAGGGGATATGGAATGAATGTTTTCTAAAAATGGTTAATAGATAAGCATTCCAATGAAAAATGCTTAATTTCAGCGGAAACGTGAGGTCTTGCCTTGTAAATGAAGCTCTAAGTGCAAGATGAGAGGGTTTAAATGAAAAGCAATAGGCTCTAGAATTTTGGAAGGAAAGGATTCGATTCAATCTGAAGTTATAACTTCGGATTAAAAGAACCGTTTCTGAAATGGGATTTCGGATGGATTCCAAATGTTATGAAGTGAAATTTCATAACATTCGAAAGTGTCTTAAAAACTATGTCTGAAATATTCTAAGCATAAGCATGTAGTATCTTAAAATATGTACATATAGCATTATAAAATAGAAAAAATAAACACTAAAATTATATACGCACAATCAAAATGTGAAGATCAAGATATAAGCATTATGCATGTCGATCTGTCACTCCTAACTCCCTTATAATCATCCAAAATCTCTCCTCTGGGAGTGGTTGATAAGTGAATTTTATTCATTTATATCATGTCTTTTTGAGCCAACTTTTGGTTTGTTCTTGAGTCATGTCCAGTTGATTTGTGTTTATTTGTAGGGACATGAATGCAAAATGTGTGATGAAAACATGGAGAATCAACAAACATAAAAGAGGAAATGCAATGAAGATTAAGCAAAGGAAGAAGACATTCAAGCACCGTGGCATTAATTCAGAACTCATGGTGCTTAGTAGGAAGAGAGTAGTAATCAACCGCTATGGCATCCAATTCAAGAGTCATGGCACTCAAAAGGATCTTTAGGTGGCGGATGGCATACAACAAACAAGCATCTTGATGCTTAGCATGATCTATTTTAGGAAAATTTTTAATGCATACAATTTTTTAAGTTGCATAAGAGATGTTTTAACCTAGTTAAGGGGGGTATAGATAGAACATGGGGATGCCATGAAAGGGGGTTTTTGGCAAGGAGATGGTGGTGAATAGAAGGGAAAGAGAGAAGAGCTAGCTGAAGACATTGATTCATTGTTCTTTCTAGTTTTCTTTTAGTTCTTTTGTTTTGGAATCATGATTAAGACAATGTCTAGGGTTTATTTTGATTTTATTATGAACTAAACATGTTGTTCTAGGGGCAAGATGTAGCCAAATTATGAATGTTTGGTTTTATCCTTTTCAATTCAATTCTTTGTTTATTCATTATCTATTTAGAGTGTTTAATATGATTTTAATGATTGTGAAAGTGTGTTGGCCCTTTTACCATGATTTGTGATTCAACTTGAGACTTAGAAGTGATAATTGAATTAGACATGATTAAACACCATAAGATCATCATGATAATAAAGATATCCATGAGGCTTATGTAACACTGAATTTCTTAATCTTTATGCATCTTAGTTAGTTCAAAAAGATGTAGACAATTTGCTAACTGGGATAGGTTGTTATGATTTGAGAAAGAACAAAAATTACAAAAGAGGAATTTGTTATCATCATAGGAATAAGCATGATTGATTAAATTGGATCAAAACTAAATAGGATTAATCTAGTGAAATCAGAAACCCCTAGATGTCTTAACCATTGATTTTTTATCTGCTCACATTCCGCACTATTGTTAGAATCCAATTCACTTAGATTTCATTTATTTTCCATCTTTCTCATAATACTCAGTTTCTTCAAACAAAATTCAAAGTTAGAATGTTTTGGTAGTATGTAACTTAGTCCTCATGGGAATGACTTATTACTCACTCTTTATTACCTGTTGACAATACATACACTTGCGTTAAGAAAAATTTGCAACAAGTTTTTGTGGTTCCAAGCACTGTGGGTTTTCCAAAAGACTTGAGTAATTCAAATGAAAGATTTTACATGAGATTCATTAAAGATTTTTCAACAATTGCTAAACCTCTATGTAATCTCCTTGAAAAGGATACCCCTTTTGATTTTGATGAAAACTATTTGCAGGCTTCCAACATGTTGAAGGAAAAGCTAATTTCTACACCAATACTGATGATGCTTGACTGGAACCTGCCATTTGATGTAATGTGTGATTCAAGTGATGTTGCATTTGGAGCAGTTCTTGGATAGAAACATAAGATGATCTTCAAAGCCATCTACTATGCATGTCGCACATTAGATGATGCACAAAAAAAATTAAACTTCAACTGAGAAGGAATTGTTGAATGTAATGTTTACATTGGAATGCATTGGAAAATTTTTGATCATACATCATTCGGTCGAAGGTCATGGTTCACATTGATATGTAGCCATTCGATATTTGTTTGCAAAGAAAGATGCCAAACCTCTGTTGATTTGGTGGATTCTGCTACGGCAATAGTTTGATGTGGAAATTCAGGACAAGAAAGGAAGTGAGAAGTGGTGGTTGACCAATTGTCCAGCTTGGAACATCCAGGAGAGGAGAAAGCAATTTAAGAAAAATTTCTAGATGAACAGTTGTTTGTTCTGAGTGGAAAGTTTCCATGTTTTGCTGATTTTGTCAATTATATATGTTGGTTCTTGTAGGATGGCTATACCCAAGAGGGGAGGGGTGAATTGGGTTTATAAAAATTCATTGCTTATCCCCTATTAAACCATTTTCTTCTTTACATGCTTGTTTATGGTGTGATTTAAAGTAAATGATAAAACTAAAAAGTATATGAAGGATAAAGCAAGTAAACATATAAACAAGCACACACAAATAACAAGATTTTTATAGTGGTTCGGGAACCCCATCCCTGCATCCACTCTTCCAAGAGCATACATTCATTTTGCCTTGGGTTCTACTATATCCCATATATGGAAATACAAAGTGCTCCCAACACTTCTAGATTCCAGGTCTAGGGGGGTAAACAAGTGTTTCCAACACTCTTTTGGATTCCAGCTCCAAGGGGCATAAACATAGTGCTCCCAACAGTCTTCTAGTTTTCATGAGCTTACTAAGAAACTCACTAGTTTCAAAGATCACTAACAAACTTACTAGTTTTCTAGAGATCACCAATAACTCTCTAGTTTTCAAATTAACTAGAAAACTTATATACTTTACAAAGTTTTACAATGAAGTACAGGGGAAGATGAAATCTTTTACAACTCTATTAATACAAAAGGATCTTCCCAAAATGTAAGGATAATGGCCATTAAGAATATGAAGGTTTAAGCTCAAGGATAGATTACTAAAGGTTTAAGCTCTTGGCCATGGGTTGAAGGATTTGCATAAGGTTATGGGCATCTAAAAAGTATTCCTTCGCCCCCTTTGAATCTTCTCATCTCTTCTTCTTAAATAGCTCTCTTGAAAACTTGACCATTGGAGGAAGATGGTCTTCATTAAATGTAGAGACAAAAGTAGATAAGCAAGAAATAAACGTAGAAGACCATTCTGATAATCTCCCATTTAAAAATTCCATCTTCTAATTAATTCCCACATGCTTAGAGCCATTCTACAGTGCCAACCTTTATATAGAAGAAGGTGAATAGCTGGTTCAAGCAACTGACCAATGAGGAGATGCTACAACTTTGACTTGTTTCATGGTTTTGGAAAGAAAATAATAAATTCTAGCAGATTCAGCTCCTCCACTTTGACTGGTACTTTATTGCATTTGTCTGAAGTAAGTATTAGATGAAGTCTCTTTCTAGTTGTACAAACCCTCATCGTATTCTACTTTATCATTAGTTAATTCTAGGAAGTTGGGCTTCTTCATTTTCAGACAGATGTGTTTTCCCTTCTAAACTTCTTCTTCCATCCACTTCTTGTTCATGGTTTCTTGAGATTTCGAATAGAGTATTTAGATAGACATCTTTGAGCATATATCAAAATCTCTATAACTTAAACTTTCTAAAATGTTGTAGATGGCTATAACAAATATCTACAGTCTTGTACTTGGTGAATTGAATGGGTTTTTGATGTTTGATTCTTGTTTAGCACTTAGAACCTTGAAGCATTTCTTTCTCCTTTAATGGATTATCTATTTTTACCATCTCAAAAGGTTATGGCTTGGAAGAATAATATTACAAAATTCAGCTGTTGTAGAGTGTTGAATTTTTGCTATTTGAAAAAAGCAAATTTTCATTGTAACACATTATTGTAGCAACATTCACTATAGCTCCACTTTGTCTAGAGTAAGTATTAGATGATTTAGCTATCTTTGTCTACCGACACTGTAGCAGGTTACTATAGTAGCGCTTCATCTATTATTTGTCTGAAGCATCAAATGAATATATGTCTGTTGGTACTGTAGTAGTGTTGTTATAGTACTGCACTGCTTTGTTTATTACTTCAATTGCTGGTTGCCTTAAGCTTTGTCTATTGTACTGTAGTAGGTTACTATAGTAAATTACTTTAGCAATTTGTCAATTACTTTGTTTGCTAATTTGAGCTTCATTTTCCACTTTGTTTGTTACTTAAAACTTTATCTTCCACTTCGTCTTAGACAATCCAATTCGTCTGCCACTGTAGCAGCACTGTAGCATTTTATTGTAGTAAAATTACTATAGCAGCGAACCTGCACTTGAAAATTTATGCACTTTTTCCACTTGTTAACTTGACATTTTTCATTATACATTTATCCACATACAATATACATAAGTTGAGTATGGATAAATCATTTAAGCATAATTTCTTTTTCATGTAAAAAATATATTCTATGAAACACACTTATCAAAACATGTTTATCCCCACATGATTTTCACAAGTTGCAAAACATGGATAAATCACATATTGTATTTTTTATTCTAAATCACAATATGAATTGTGATTCATCCATATGAAATTTGCATGAGTTTTAAAGTATGAAAATGTATGATTTTGTGTCTATAAGCTCATTTAAGCCTCATTCATTTTTATTCAAGAATATATCTCTTTAAGGAACTTTTAATATATGATCCAAGGTATGATAAAGAAGGTTGAAAACAATATGGATCAATATAACTTCCCTTCTAGAGTTCTATCAAGATGTATATGCTTTCATAAATGATATTCCAACAAAGCATGCATATTTCAAGCATATCTTTATACATTTCCAGCTTTCTATACTAGAAGCATCATTAGCATAAATCAAGTCTTAAGATAATTTTTGTTGTCATCAAAATCATATAGTAATCCCAACAAAATAGTTTGTGGAACTTTACCTCCAAACCTGTCAAGGCAATAAAAGAAGAAATTTTTGCATGATGTGAGGGCCTACTTGTGGGATGATCCATTATTGTTCAAAATATGTGTACACCAAATCAATTAGAGATGTATTCTAGAGGAAGAAATTCATGACATTTTGCAACAATGTCATCCATCTCTGTATGGTGGTCATTGTGGTCTACAAAAACTGCTGTAAAAGTTTTAGAGTTTGGTTTCTATTGGCCAACCTTCTTCAAGGGTAGTTATAAATTTGTTAAGACTTGTGGTCGTTATCAATGCACTGGTATGATTTCAAGACATTATGAATTACCATTAACTAACATCTTAGAAGTGAAAATGTTTGATGTTTGGGGAATAGACTTCACGGGTCTTTTTCCCATTTCATTTGGCCAATTGTATATTCTATTAGCATTTGATTACATTTCCATGTGGGAGGAAGTAATTGCCATAGTAACCAATGACTCCAAGGTGGTATTGAAATTTTTGCACAAGAACATTTATAAGATTTGTTACACCATGAGCCATTACTAGTGATGAAGGTTCACATTTCTATAATATACTTGCTAATAACCTTCTTAAAGAGTTGGAAGATTTTTGGAATGAGGCTTATGGGAATGCAAGGATCTACAAGGACCAAACTAAGAGGTGGCATGACAAGCTCATTCTATAAAGAGAATTCAAACCAACTCAACAAGTTTTACTCTTTAATTCTTAGCTAAAGTTGTTCCCTGGAAATTTGAAATCAAGATGGTCTAGACCTTTCATTGTGGACAAAGTGTTCCCTCATGGAGTTGCAGATTTGAAAAGTAGAGATGGCAAGATGTTTAAAGTAAATGGGCAATGGATCAAGCCCTATTATGAGCATGAAAGCAAAAGTGGAGACATTATCCACCTCAAAGATGCAGAGTGAGGAAGGCCATAATCATGCTGAGACTATAAACTAAGCACTTCTTGGGAGGCAACCCAAGTGTCTAAACTTTCTGTTCCTTAAATTTCTTTGATTTATTTTAGATTAGTCGATTTCATGTTTTTATATGTTACATTTTTCTTTTAGTTGCATTAGCTCCATATTGTTAAATTTAGGTGATCTCAGTGCTTGGCAGGTTTAAGCTCTCTTTTGAAGTCCACATAAATCAAATGAACTGCCATTTTCATTAAATATAGTAATTCAATGGAGCAAAAAGGGTTAAATTGATCATACATACAAGCTTGAAGCAACAAGTGAGCACTATGGCAGCCAAGAAAATGTCGCAACACTCATTCAATTGTGCCTAGGGGTCCAGTAAGTGAGTGTCGTGATGACCAAGCAAATGCTGCAACTCCCAAATTCATCTCGCCCAACCAATGCAAGTCAACAAATAATAGCTGCGACAATCATCGAAATGTCGCGGCCCTCAATTTCTATCAATGCAAGCACCATGTGGTAGTCATCCAAATGTCACGATGCTCGATCCCCCAAAGGCCATATGCCCCATTCAGCATATAAGCACTGCGATGCTCCCTCAAATGTCATGGCATGAACTCCCTTGAGTAGTGGTTATTTTATGAACTCCCTTGATCACATAAGTAGGCATGTATGGACACCCCCTCTTCCAATCCCTAAACTTATGACACACATCCAATCTCTCACTAATCTACACACATCAAACTTCCAAAATAGCCTTCCTACCGCATAGGCTCTTCCCTCTTCCATTTATAGAGATCGTTTCACTCTGCCACAAGAATTGGAAATGAAGGCTTTGCACCTTAGGGAGTTCATGAAACAAAAGCGTTTTAAGTGAATGTTTCTACGACTTATTTGTTTTTAACCAATTGGTGGTTGTTGCTTGTTGATGGAAAGAGGAGAAAATGGTAGCAGAATATTGATGGGTTTGTGTAGGGAGGTTGTGCGCATCAACTATTCAAGAAATTTTTTGCGTGGAGTGGGGGCTTTGTGTCTATGATAGTGGGAGGCATTTATTGTGCCATCGTCTATTTCAATTATGCAAGAGGAAGTAAGGGGTTGAAAAATTGTGAAGTGCACTTTGATTTGTGATTGTTATTGTTTTTTATGAGAAAAACAATTGAAGCACTCTACATGTTTGATTAATGGCCCCAAAGAGATAGAGAACTAGCTCTAACCAGAGTGCATCAATTAAACCAACTTTTGTGAGTACAAAAGCTGCGGACAAATTCAAAAACTCAATTGTGGTGAAGAAATGCATTCAAGAGAAGGGTTTTCATAACCCGATGAGAGGTATCAATGCAATTATCAAGGAAAGGCATTAGGATGAGTTTCCTAAGCAACCTATTGCAGCCCTTCTTCTAGTTATAAGATATTTAATGCCAATGTAAGGGAGCACAGAAATTTGAAGGCATTAGTAAGGGTTAAGTGGGTTCCTTTTGACAGCAACAATTAATCAAAGTTATCAACTGCCTGAATTGCCTAAGGATGATTAATCCAAGTGGAAAGATCAGGGGCTAGATCTTGATGAGATAATTAGCTTCCTCGCAAAGCCTGGAACTCTATAGAAAACATCCAAAAATGTGGTGCTTCATTTTCCTAGATCGGGCTTACACATAGCAGGAAGGGTCTGGCATTATTTCATTTCTGCGAAGTTAATGCCTTCATATCATGTCTCTAGAGTCTCAAGGGAGAGAGCATCGTTTAATCATGCTATACAAACTGGCTTATCCATTGATGTGGGGAAAATCATTGAGGCATCCATTTCGAATATGGCAAAGGGGTTGATGTGTTCAAGAGGATTTGATCACCCTTCACTTATTTATGATCTATGCTTATAGGTAGGAGTGGTGACTAGCCCATCAGCAAAGATTCAACACCCCAAACCACCCATTACTTGAGATATGATCAGAAGACTTGCCAAGACAGAGGATTCCAATGATGAGAAGGAAGACACTCCCCAAAGGCATGATTTACTAGGCCCTAAAGCAAGCACTACACAACCAAGCACATCTTGATGAGGACATGACCAATCTGTTGATTATGGAGTTGGGTTTTTATACTTGAGAGATGAGATTTCAGAAGTTCAATAGATGGCCATATCAATTAATAGGTGAATTGATCAGTTTTTCACTAGACAGGAGTAACATTTCGACTACATGGTGCAATTTCATACTACTCTGGCCTCTGTGCCTCCCAACCAAGCTGGGGATTAGACCCAATTTCCTCAACCTCTAGTGGTTCCCCCATATTCACCATGATTTGTTCCTACAAAATGGTGGACGAAGAAGAAGATGATAATGATGCTAATGACTGAGCTCGTTCAGGGAAGTACTCACACTCCAACTTCTTTATTACATTAAGGACAATGTAACTCTTTAAGTTTGAGGGTGTTTTTTGTGATTTTTGTGGTTCTATGTTGTTTTTTTGTTTATTTTTTATAGGTAATTACTTTGAAGTAGGTTTCTATTTTGAAGCATTTTGTTTGTAGTGTGTCGAGTTGGTGTTAATCTGCATTCTATTTTAGGCTTTTCCATATATATATATATATATATAAAGGCGTTGTTTAGGTTTAGTTGTATGGTATCAATGATAAGAGTGTGATGCATTGTATATAATTTTTGAGAAAGTGAAAGATGCATGCTTAATCTGTGTGCTTGACTTGAACAATTGTGTAGTTTTACTTAAGATTTCTTATTCACTTGAACACATAGTCATTTTGTTTGTTTATTTATGTATTGAAAAAAGGTTTAGGCGATTGTGTGAACATGATTTATTTGAATCTCTAGAACCTATTTTAATCATTATTCAAAGAAAACATTAATGAGAAATCATTGAGAAAATAATGTAGGCATTCTTTGGTCAGTTTGAGCCTTGCAAGCTAACCTAGTATAATCATGTCACTAGTGTCCCCATTGAGCCTTAATGAAAGAGTGGCATATGCAAAGCATATGAAAGAACGAAATTTGACTTTTCTTTTCAAGCTTTGTCATCCAACCCTTTTAAGCTTGAATAACTATGTTTGACCTATCAAGAGACATAATTGATGTACATGGTTGATAGAAAAGTATGAGAGAGCAAAAGAAGTTAAGTTTGGGGGTGTTTCATAAAGAAGAATGCCAAAACAAAGAAAGAGAGATGAAAGATAGGAACAAAAAGAGATTCATATGTTATTTGGGGGGATCACATCCATGAATTCAAGAAACAACAAGTTTTGGGGTGTGGTTTGGGGGGATCACATTCCATGAATTCAAAAAACAACAAGTTTTGGGTTGTGGTAGTAATACAGCCTTCATATATGTATACATATGAACAAAAAGATTGTAGTCAATTGTGAGGAAAATTTGCATCTTCATGCCTTTTGTGAATCCTTATCCTTTTCTTGTTAGCTAAACCCAAGGCATCATTTCAATCTTGATAAGACCTATTGATTATTGGAGATGAGTTGTTACAATTAGTTGAGAATAGTAAGAAAGATGAGTTTATGGAGTAATGTAACATGTTCTCATAGTTGTTGGAATCGATCTAAGTCACAAATGAATGAATGATATTGGCTATATCTTTTGCACACACATGAGGAATCAAGAGTGAGATATGACCATGTTCGGGTTGAAATTCTAGACAATCATTGTGTTTTAAATTTTTCTCATAAGTTATATGCATATGAAATCATTTTGAGATCTCTAAAAATTAAACCTGGTTGATGTTTTGTTTGATCTTCCCTAAAAATGTTTTTGGCAAGTGATAAGTTCTATTTAGTTTTGCAATGTTGTGTTGTTTTTGGTTGAGGACTAGCAAAAACATAAGTTTGAGTGTATTTGATAAGTGAATTTTATTCACTTATAGCATGCTTATTGAGCTAACTTTTGGTTTGTTCAGTTGATTAATTGTGTTTATGTTTACATTTGTTTATAGGCACATGAATGTAAGAAGTGTGAGGAAAACATGGGAGAATCAACAAAGAGGAAGGAGGAATGCAATCAAAGATGGATGAGCAAACAAAGGCAGAATGAAGCTTGTGAAAAGGGGACAATAGTCAAGAGTCACGACATCTAAATCAAATACTGCGACACTCAAAATGTTGAATGCAATCTTGGGAGATAGCAACCAAGTGCCATGGCATCAAAATGAAATGTTGCGGCACTTGATGTGATGAAGGTTCAATCCTGGTGAGCAGAAAGTGGTGGGCAGAAAGTGAGCATCGCGACATCGAAATCAAATGTGTTGGCGCCCAAATGTGCGTATGCTGAGCTATTTTTGGAAGTGGGTTTTGTTGTGCATGAAAATGATTTAAGTTACGCAAAGCAGTGTTTAACCCTAATGAGAAGATTATAAATAGAAGATTAATAAGTCTTTTAGGGACTTTGGATGGTGAAGACTTCAAGAGCTAGGGTTTTGGTGCAACTAGAGGGAGATCATCTATAACAGAGCTGAATTATTGTGCTTATTCTTCCTTTATTCTTATGATGATCTTTGTGCTACTTGGATTTAGCTAGCTAAATTATGAGTAGCTAAACTCCTCTTTATAGAGGAGAGATGGATCATATATGGATATCATGGGATGATTAATTAGTTATATTATTGAAAGTTTTCATTGGTTTATTTATGATGTCTTGTTCTTAATGCTTTCAATTTATTGGAATCTATTGAATGATTTTATATTTAGGATTTGAGACTTGGGAGAGATAACCCTAAATAGGATCTAGGCATCATAACATCAAATTCTAGATGACTCGGGAGAGCTTCTAGGTTTTATGAAATCGTTTGAAAAGAATCACAGATCTTAAAATGTTCTTAATATTCTAATTTTTATAGGGATATTGAAATTGGAATATTGAGAATAGATACTTAATTTGCCACTCGAGAGAGGGAATTGAGTGAATTAGGATTCTTGATTTATAAACCAAGAGAATGATGAATATTTAATTAATTGAAAAGATCATGACTAAAGTATAAGTGAAATCAATCCTCGAGAGTTTTCCTATTTAATTTCTTCCCATCAAAGATTTTTTTTGTTTCTTGTTTAATTTTTTAATTTTCAATCTTCTAAATAAAGTTAGAATTATTTGCAGTGAAAGCTAGTGAGTAATTGAAATCTATAGTCCCTATAGATGCAACAACCCTCTCATCACTACACTATAAAACTTGGCACCTTACACTTGAGGTTTAATTGCAGTGAACAAGTTTTTGATCTTGTTTTATAGTGTGATTTGGGAGAATTTGGTAAAATATCTGCAATAAGTAATAGAGTGTGAGTAAGAGAATGTTCCTATGAGGACTAATTTACCAACTACCAAAACATTCTAACTTTGAATTTTGATTGAAGAAACTAAGTATTATGAGAAAGATGGAAAATAAAAGAAATCTAAGTGAATTTGATTGTAATAAGAGTGCGGGATGGGAGTAGATAGAAAATCAAAGGTTAAGATATATAGGGGTTTTTTATTTCACCAAATTAATCATATTTAGTTTCAATCCAATTTAATAAATCAATGCTTATTCCTATGTTGATAATGAATTTCCCTTTTGTAATTGTTATTCTTTCTTAAGTCACAACAACTTATCCTAGTTAGCAAATTTCTTGCATCTCTGTGAAAATTCTAAACTAACCAAGATGCATAAAGATTAAGAAATTCATAGTGTTACATAAACCTCATGGTTATCTCTATTATCATGATGATCTTATTGTGTTTAGTCATGGTTTAATTCAATTATCACTTCTTAGCCCCAAATTAAATCACAAATCATGTTAAAAGGGCCGACACACTTTCATAAGCATTAAAATCGAATTAAACACTCAACTTAGATAATGAATAAAAAAAGAATTGAATTTAAAAGGATAAAACCAAACATTTATAATCCAGCTACATCTAGCCCAAAGAACAATGTGTCTAGTTCATAATAAAATCAAAAGAAACCCTAGACATTGTCTTAATCATGATTCCAAAAGAAAAGAACTGAAAGAAAACTTGAGAGAATAATGAATCAATGTCTTCAACTAGCTCTTCTCTCTTTCCCTTCTGTTCACCACTGTCTCCTTGCTAAAAAGCCCCTTTCATGGACATCCCCATGTCCTATTTATACTCCCCTTAATTAGGTTAAAACATCTCTTGTTCAACTTAAACAATTGTATGCATAAGATTAAAAATATCCTAAAATTGAATCCTACTGAGCATTGCAGTGCTCATTTGCTATATGCCATATGCCATCTAATGATCCTTTTGAGTGCCGCAGCTAATGAATTGGATGTCACAATGCTTGATTGCTAGCCTCTTCCTACTAAATGCCATGACTCCTTAATTAATGCCATGGTGCTTGGATTCTGTCCACGTCTTCTTCCTTTGTTTAATCTTCATTGCATTTTATCTTTCCTCTTTGTTGATTCTCCATGTTTTCATCACACATTCTACATTCATGTCCCTACAAATAAACACAAACAAAAACACCACAAATCAACTAGACAAGACTCAGGAGCAAACCAAAAGTTGGCTCAAAAAGACATGATATAAGTGAATAAAATTCACCTATCAAAAACCTAGAAACTTATCTTTTTGCTAGTCCTCGAGCCAAACAAAACAAAACAAAACCTATCATTCTCCACAAAACATTTTTAAGAAAAATAAAACAAAACATCAAGAAGGTTCAATTTTTCAGATATCTCAAAATGATTTTATATGCATATAACTTGAGAGAAAAATTCAAAATGGAATGTATGCCTAGGATTTCAACTTGAATATTGTTGTATTTCACCCTTGATTCCTCATGTTTGTGCATAAGATATAACCAATATCATTCATTCATCTGTGGCATAAATACAATTTAACAATTGTAAGAACCTGTCATATTCCTCCATAAGCTCATCTTTCTCATCATTCTCCACTAATTTTAACAGCTTGTCACAAAGAATCAATAGGTCTTATTTAGCTTGAATCAAAGCCTTAGGTTTAGCTAACAAGAAAATGATAAAGGATTTATAAAAGAAGAGACATAAAGATGTAAATTTTCATCACAAGTATCTGCATTCTTTATTTGTATGTCAGATAAAGGATAAAGGTCTAGCCCCCAAACTTGTTTTCTTTTGAATTATGGGATGTGATCCCCCCAAATGATAGATGAATCCTTATCTATTGTTTTGTTTATCATCCCTTTTTCTTTTCCTTTTTTTGGCATTCGTCCCTTTACACCCCCAAGCCTGTCTTCTTTTGCTCTTTCATATTTTTCTAACAACTTGTGCATCAATTATATCTCCTAATAGGTTAAACCTAGTCTTTCAGGCTCAAAGAGTATAAATGATAGGCTAAAGAAAGAAAATTTAAATGGTGGCCTTTGAAAGAAAATTTGAATGGTGGTCTTTCGCATGCCTTGCATATGCCATTGATTTAAGGCTCAATGGGGACATTAGTGACAATGATGTACTAGGTTAGATTGAAAGCCTCAAACTAATCAAAGAATGCCTAAATCATTTTCTCAGTGATTTGTTATTAAAGTTTTGCCTTAAATAATGATTAAAACAAGTTCTAGAGTTTCAAATGAATCATCTTCATACAGTTGCCTAATCCTTTTCTTGGTGCACAAATAAACAAACAACATGGATAAGTGTTCAAGTGAATAAGGAATCTCAAATGAAGCTAAACAAATGATCAAGTCAAGCACACAAACTAATCATGCATCTTTCATTTTCCAAAAGTTATATTCATTACATCACACTTTTATTGATCCCTTACAAAACCTAAACAATGCTTTTTTTAAAATATGAAAAAAACATAAAACAGTAGCAACACCAGCTAGAGATAGCACCAATCAAAATACTTCAAAATAGAAATCCACTTCAAAAACAACCTATAAAAACTAAATAGACAACAACAAAAAACCACAAAAACCACCCCCAAAGTTAAAAAGCTACATTATACTCAATGTTAAGAAAAAAGAAACACATAAGGGGGAAAGAAATTTCCTTGTGGGGATGTATTCTCTTCTGATAATGGATGGAGGTTGGCTTTGGAAGGTGAAATTTTACATTTTGCTGCATGGCCTCAAGAAGGGATTATCTGAAATCAAGAAGACCAAAGAGAATCTAAACATGAAAAGAAAATAGAACAAAACCAAAAAGAACTAAAAATCCTAAGTGAGACAGGATGTGAAGTAATTCTAATTATAGTCTTTAGCTTGACTTTTCACCACTATCCATTCACTTTAAATTTCTCCCCTACTTTGTTGCTATTGACTCTAATATGATGCATACAAAAGGCAGAGTTACTTCCCTTGATATCTTCTATTGTCCAACCAAATGCACACTTCCATTCTCATAGTATCCATAGAAACTTGTCTTCCTTCACACTTGTAAGAAAAGTGTCATTAATTACTGGCAAGGAAGAAACTCCATAATCATATTTCAAATGAGAAGGCAAGGGTTTGGGTTCAAAAATCAAAGGCTTTTCAATTGATGGCTTAGGCTTTTCAATGAGTTTGTCTAACTCCTCAAATCTTAGTGTTGGTTATCTTGGATATGGTGGGTTTGCCTCCATGAACTTTTCACACTCCTCTATCTCCTCATTCTCAATTCTTCTTTTGCTTGGTTGAACAAGAGATGCTTCAAGTGAATCATCACAAACATCTTCAGGAAAAACTTCCACTTGCTCTTTATCTTCTGGATTAGCTTTGTTACCACTCAATGGAGTCTCCAGTTCTTTTTCACTTCTAAAGGTGATCACCTTGCATTGTCCTCTTGGATTCACTTCAGTGCTGCTAAGCAAATTTCCTTTTCTGGAAATTACTAAACAAGTTAGCTAACTGACCAATTTAAGGTTCAAGATTCCAAATTTGTGCAATTAGTTTTAAATATGAGTGGATTGGTTCTCCAAATTAGCCCTTATCTCATCGATGAGCTTATTTGTATTATTGGCCAACTGGGCTAAAGCAATCTCCAAATCCATCTTCTTATCCTATTGTTGGAATCCTTGTTGTGGCTATCTGAATAGATTTCTGACTTGACATTCTTCCCTGGGATGGTTGCCATGACAGAAATCACACAAAATTTGAGGAATCTGAATAGCATTTACCCCCAATTGATAATCAATTATAAACTTGCTAGTGCTATTGGCTAATTGAGTTAGAGCAGCTTCTAAATCTGTTTTGTTTTCCTATTGTTGAAAACCTTGTTGAAATTGCCCCATATTCTATTGAATTTTCCATGAAAAGTTGGGATGATTGTGCCATTTTGGCTTATAAGTGTTCGAATATGAATTATTCTATTGCCTTTTGAAGCTTTCAAGGTTTTGGAGTATGGTTGTCATTATGTCCAGTATGAATCCTGTGAAAATGGTACAAAAATTGCAATGAATAACAAAAATAAAAAAATTCAAAGTGAAACTAGTGTTATTCGTTTTGATATTGGCAAAAACAATAGTCCCAGGCAACGGTGCCAAAAACTTGTTGTGGATTTTCCTTAACACAAGTTTACTTATCATCAACAAGTAATAGAGTGTGAGTGAGAATCGTTCCCACGAGGACCAAGTCACCAACTATAGAAACATTCTAACTCTAAATTTTGTTTGAAGAAATTAACTATGATAAGAAAGATGGAAAACAAAAGAAATCTAAGCGAATTGGATTCTAACAAGAGTGCAGATGTGAGTGGACAGAAAATCAATGGTTAAGACATCGAGGGGTTTCTGATTTAACCGGATTAATCCTATTTATTTTTTATCCAATTTAATCAATCAATGCTTATTCCTATGTTGGTAACAAATTTCACTTTTATAATTATTATTCTTTCTCAAGTCACAACTATCTATCCCAGTTAGCAAATTTTCTAAATCTCTAGGAAAATTCTAAACTAACCAAGGTGCATAAAGATTAAGAAATTCACAATGTTACATAAACGTCGTGGATATCCCTATCATCATGATGATCTTATAATGTTTAATCATGGTCTAATTCACTTATCACTTCTCAGCCTTAAATTGAATCTCAAATATTGTTAAAAGGGCCAACACACTTTTACAAGCATTAAAATTGGATTAAACAGTCAACATAGATCAATGAATAAACAAAGAATTGATTTAAAAGGATAAAACCAAACATTAATAATCTGGCTACATCTTGCCCCTAGAATAACGTGTTTCGTTCATAATAAAATTAAAAGAAACTCTAGACATTTTCTTAATCATGATTCCAAAAGAAAAGAACTGAAAGAAAACTAGATAGAACAATGAATCAATGTCTTCAACTAGCTCTTCTCTCTTTTCTTTCTGTTCACCACTGTCTCCTTGCCAAAAAGCCCCTTTCATGGATGGCCCCTTTAATGGATGTCCCCATGCCCTATTTATACCCACCTTAATTAGGTTAAAACATCTCTTACTCAACTAAAACAATTGTACACATGAAATTAATAATTTCCTAAAATAGAAAATTGAGCGTTGTGGTGCTTGTTTGCTATATGCTAGCTGCCACCTGAAGATCCTTTTGAGCACCACAGCTCTTGAATTGGATGTCACAGTGCCTCATTGTTGGCCTCTTCCTACTAAGCTCCGTAGCTCCTGAATTAATGTCATGGTGCTTAGATTTTGTCCACCTCTTCTTCCTTTGCTTAATCTTCATTGCATTTCCTCTTTTCTCTTTATTGATTCTCCATGTTTTCATCACACATTTTGCATTCATGTCCCTACAAATAAAGACAAACAAAAATACAACAAAACAGGTGATATTCATAGCTTCAACCCAAAAATATTATGGCAAATTATATTCACTCAACATGGTCCTCACCATTTCTTGCAATGTTCTATTCTTCCTCTCAGCTATTTCATTCTGCTGAGGTTTTCTTGGTGTAAAGAAAGTTTGAAAGATCCTATTATTTTCATAGTAAGTTGTAAACTTATGGTTTTCAAACTCTCCACCATGATTACTCCTAATAGCAACTATATGAGAATGTTGTTCATTCTGCACATACTTGAAAATTATCTCAAAGAATGAAAAAGCCTTATCTTTGGATGTAAGAAACATTACCCAAGTATATCTACTATAGTCATCAATAATGACATATGCATAATGTTTTCCTCCAAGACTCCTAGTTGTTACTGGTCCCACTAAGTCCATATGTAGCAGTTGAAGTGGCTTAATTATGTGTACCTCTTTGTTTGATTTGAAAGACTCTTTTGCTTTTTTTCCTCTCATGCAAGCATCACACAACTATCCTTTATCAAATTTTAGTTCAAATAAACCAACTACAAGATCCTTTTGGTATAGTCTTTCTATCATGTCTTTGTTGGCATGTTCTAATCTTCTATGTCACAACAAGAACTCATCACAATGAACATGACACTTAGCTTAGATATCAAACAAATCTATAATATACACATTTCCATGCCTTTTGCCTAGAACTACAACCGAGTCGTGCTGATCTAGGACTAAACAAATATGAGATCCAACTACCATCACAAAACTAGATAATACTCTGAAGATTATGCTTTAATCCTTCAACTAATAAAATATCAAAAATAATGGTAGATTGTGGTTGGCCAACTTTATCAATCCCAACCACTATATGTTACCATTGGATGGTGGGAATGGGCCTATGAAATCAATGCCCCATACATCAAATAATTCAACAACTAGGCATTTCATCTTTTTTACCAATGTTACCTACTCTCTGGCACCTATCACACTTTGCATAAAAGGTATGAGCATCCCTGAAAATTGTTGGCCACTAAAAACCAGATTGGAAAACCTTGAGAGTTGTCTTCCCTCCTCTGAAATGGCCTTCACAACTGAATGTGTGGAAATGACTCAAAATGCCTTGTTATTCATTCTCAAGTACACAATGTCTAATGATTTGATCTAAACAAATTTTGAATAGAATTAGATCAACCCAAAAGTAGTGTTTTACTATATATAATAACCTCGTCCTTCCCTACGAAGTCAGCATTGGATTGAAAACTCCCTTGACTAAATAATTAACAATGTTAGCATACTAAGGTTTACTTCCCTTTACAGAAAATAGTTGCTCATCAAGAAAAATCTCATTGATGGAATATTCTCTTTGTCTTTCTCTTGCTCAAAATCAGTCCCTTCCACCAACCTAGGTAGATGATCAGTTACAACGTTTTCACTGCCATTCTTATTCTTGATTGTCAAGTAAAATTCTTGCAACAATAAGATTCACTTGATCAACCTGGGCATGGCATCTTTCTTAGTCAACAAATATTTCAATACAGCATGATCAAGATAGGCAATTACCTTAGAACCAATTAGATATGAACAAAACTTTTTCAATGCAAACAAAATTGCATGTAATTCTTTTTCTATGGTGGAATAATGTAATTATGCTTCATTCAAAGTTCTGCTAGCATAATGAATCACATGAGACAATTTATCTATTCTTTATCTTAAAATAGCACCATTAGCAAAGTCAGATGCATCACATATTAGCTCAAAAGGAATTGACCAATCAGGAACTAACAGTATTGGAGCAAAGGCCAGTTTTTCTTTCAAGGTATTGAAAGTAACAAGGCACTCATCACCAAAATAGAATGTCACATCTTTAGCTAGTAGATTACATAGTGGTCTAGAAATTTTTAAAAACTCCTAAATGAACCATCTGTAAAAACCTGCAGGACCAAGAAAATACCTCACTCCCTTGACTAAAGTAGGGGGAGGCAATTTAGCAATCACATCAATCGCTGCCTTGTCAACTTCAATGCCTCTACTTGAAACAATATGTCCCAACATAATTCCCTACTTAACTAAGAAATGACACTTCTCCCAACTTAATGTCAAGTTCATTTCAACGCATCTTTTAAGCACCAATTCAAGTTATCAAGGCAATCATCGGATAAATCACCAAAGATAGAAAAATCACCCATGTAAAACTTTATAAACCTTTCAAACATATCAAAAAAATAGACATCATACACCTTTGAAAGGTTGCAGGGGCATTGTAAAGACGAAAAGGCATTCTCCAAGAAGAAAACGTTTTAAATGGGAAGGTGAATGTTTTCTTTTCCTGATCTTCTGGAGCAATGAGAACCTGATTATAACCTAAAAAGCCATCATGACCTGTCAATCATTAGACCAGTTGATCAATGAAATGGAGAGGAAAATGATCCTTTCTTGTTACAGCATTGAGTTTTCTGTAGTCTATGCACATCCTCCACCCTATAGTCATTCTCATTAGCACCAATTCATTACTATCATTTTTAACAATAGAAATACCAGATTTCTGTGGTCCCACATGAACTAGACTTACCCATTTGTTTCAAAGATTGGGTTAATAATACCTACATCTAGCAACTTGATTACTTCTGCTTTAACAGCTTTCTACATGTGTGGGTTAAATATTCTTTAAGCCTCCCTGAAAGTCTTTGCATCATCCTACAACAAAATCTTATGCATGCACAAGTGGGACTAATTCCTTTGATGTCAGCTAAAGTCAAGCCTATAGCCTCCTTAAGATCTCTCAAAATCTTCAGTAATTTATTCTCTTCTTTGGCAGATAAGTCAATAGTAATTATAATTGGAAACATATCGTTCTTACTAAGAAATATATACTTTAAGTTCTGTAGTAGTTGCTTCAATTCCAGTTTTGATGGTGTGATAATTGATGGTGATAATTTTGGATTTAAATGCATTAGCACCTATTTTTTAGCTTCATCTTCTCTGAATTCCTCTGCACCATCTAGTTCTTCTTTCAATTCCTTGACTTCTTTATCTTCCTCAACAAATTTAGCATTTGTAAGTACCAACTCCAGTTTATCTTCTATTTCTTAGTACACAAATGTAGATAAGACAAGAGAGTCAATATCATCAATCTGAAAACAACCATTATGGTCTGAAGGTAAGGCTAATGAGTTTTAAATAAAAAACTCCATAGTCTCATTCAAAAAAATCATTTTTAGTTTTCCATTCTACACATCTATGATTGTTTTTGCAGTGGACATGAATGGATGCCCCAGAAGAATGGGCACCTCTTTATCTGGAATCACCTTCCTCTCCATATCCAGAACAACAAAATCTGTAGGAATAATTAATTTATCAATCTGCACTAGAAAAATCCTCTACAATGCCTCTATGATATTTCACTAATCTATCTGCAAGCTATAAAGACATTGTAGTGGGCTTCAAATCTCCCAAACAAAGCTGTTATAAACAAAATAAGGCATCAGATTGATACAAGCACCCAAATCCAACATTGCCTTTACCTTGTTTACGCCTCTAACAATAATAGTGATGATGGAACTACCTAAATCCTTTAGTTTTGGAGGGAGTTTGCCTGCAAAATTGCACTGACTGCTTCTGAAACTAATACCTTCTCATGTCGCTCATACTTATGCTTCCTTGAGCTTAGTTCCTTCAAAAACTTAACGTAAGCTGGCATTTTCTTAATCATGTCAAGCAAAGGTAAGTTAATGTTAACTTTGGAAAGGATATCATAAATATAAGAAAATGATTTGTCTAATTTGCTCTACCTCAATCTTTTTGGAAAAGGTACTGGTGGATCATAAGGTGGCGGCGGCTTGTAGTTGACTGGAGGGTCAACTATTGGAAACATAGCTCTCCTTGAATTGACCTCCTCTTCTTCATTTTCCTTCTCTTTGTCTGTTCCTGTAAAATCATTAGATTCATTTGTTTCTTTACCAACTTTATTGGCAATTACTTTTTCACTTCTCAATGTCGTAATTGCTTTTGTTTGCTCTGGCTAACTTAGCAACTTCCCAGGTGTATGACTCTGCACAACCTCTAGAATCTAACCCAACTATGTCTCCATATTCTATGTCTCCATATTCTTCATGGATGCCTCCAAGTTCTAAAATCTTTATTCTTTATTCTAGAATTGATTCTGAGTTGCTTCAATAAAACTCTACATGGTCTCTTCTAGAGTGGGCTTTTTAGGATGAAAAGATGTTCCTGCTTGGCTTTGGTTGTGATTATTATTACATGAGAAGTTGGGATGATTCTTCCAATCAGGATTATAGGTATTTGGATATGGATCATTACATGGTCGCTGATTGTAGAAGTTCATTGCATTGGCTTGCTCCGACATGCCTGTAAAATTTTCACTAGAAGGACAAGCATTATGTGAGTGACTAGCAATTCCACATATTGAACTTACCTTAGTAGGAGCATTCTATTTTTGGTTTATTATCATAGAAAATAACATCTTCACCTACTTTACCATCTCCATCATCTACATAGAAAGATCATTGTTAGAGCTTAACTCATACATTCCCCCAGACTTACCTCTAACACTCTTTTGTTGTGAGTTTGCTCCAAGCATCTCATACAGATCGTATGTCCTCTCTGGAGTCTTCTCTCTCATTGCTCCACCTGCAGCATTATCAACCATGGCTTGGCATGGTTGTGTCAATCCATCATAGAAAAATTGATTGAGCAATTTAAGAGGATATCGATGGTGAGGGCTTTGAATCAATAGTGTCTTGAATCTCTCCCATGCATCATGGAATGCTTCACCATCCATTTGAGAAAAGGTTGCAATCTTACATCTCAATTCTATAGTTTTAGCACGAGAATAAAATTTACCAATGAATTTGTTAAAACTGCATCCTAAGTAGTAAGTGATCTAGGAGACAAAGACATGAACCATGTTTTTGCTGCATCCTTCTAGGTGTACGAGAAACATCTCATCATAACTGATCTTCAGTTAGGCCTTGCAAAGGAAAAGTTTGAATAGTTGCATAGAAATCATACATGAATGTTAAGAGATCCTCTATAGCTACACCATGAAGAGAAGGAAGATGTTAAAGTGTATATGCTTTAGTTCATAATTCCTAGCATTATCATTCAAAATAATGCATAAGGACGAAATTCCAATTGTTAGCCATGCAAATTCCTTTATCAATTATTGAGCTTGTTGAGTCACTTGGTTTTCAACATTGTCAGCCATCTGAACTTCTTCTTCATGTATGCTTTTGGTCTCTATTTCCACTTTATCAATGTGATCTTTTAAGGGAAACAACATCGGATTTAGCAACCACCTTTCGTTCATTCATAGTTCTACAAAAGAAAGAAAGTAAAAATAAACAAATAGAAATCCTAAATACAATAGACTATAACAAAGAAAAAAGAAAAATTATAACTAAATTAGTCAAATTAATTTGGAACTAGTTCCCTGGCAATGGCAAAAAAAATTGATAGTCAAATTATAATTCCTCGCAAGTGCACGAGTGTATAGTAGTACAGTGTACTAGGCAAGGGTTGATCCACTAAGAACTATCAAACTTATTCAATTATATCTAATTACCAAAACTATGAATATCTAAAGAAAATGATGTGATGCTAAATAAATAGAAGTGCAAGATTGAATATGAGAACAGAGATAGTTGGTAAGTTGACTAAATTTCACAAGTTGCAAGAGTCTAGGTATAAAATTTCACCACTCAATGATATCTTATGTTGCTAGGATTTTGGATTCAATTCACCATCTTGGGTTTATTTTCACTAATATATGATTATTAACATTAGGTGTGTAGGTTTAAATTAAGTATTTTCACTTTTTCTAATTACCTATGGAGTGTAGCATAATTGAGGTGAAAACCCATTAAGACTAAAGAACTTTAATGAACTAAATAGATTGGTTAATCATAATGTGTGTACCATAACCATCTATTAATTCATTCAATGGAGCACATGGTCTGTACCTTAACCATGCTCAAATAATCAATCTAATTCATAAAATTGGTGATCAGACAATTAAACAAACCATATGACTACATTAAAAATAATGAATGAAACAAGATAAAATTGAATTGATAACCCAACAATTCCAATTAATAAAGAATATCAAGGAGGGCTACATCATTGCCAGAAAAAAAATTAGTTCATGATAAATATAGAAAGAAAACTCTCTAAAATATGTAGATTGCACAATCAAAAATCTCTCTTGCTTCCTTGTAGAACTTCTCTCGTAGAAACTCTTTGTTCTGAACTCTCTGTATCCCTTCTTAAACTTTATTCTAGATATCCTTAAATAACCCAAGTAGCAGGATTTTAGTAGAAATACATGAATTGTAATTCCTTTATGCATAAAGATCCTCTTCTAAGAATAACTCTTTCAAAAATTACAACAGCAAACTTCTAAAGATTTTAGCAACTTATGCAAAGGAATTTGCTTCCAAAGATAACTCCAATAATTGCAAGTGTTAATAATTGTTGGACCCAATTATGCAAAAAATATTACTAATCTCTGAAATCATAGTTTGGACAACAATATCACCTTCAACAGGTATGAAATCCCCAAATTTTGCTCCTTTGTTTTGTTCTAAGATTTTTTCTGCATTTGTTTAAAACAATTTGCTTTGTCCTAACCAGTTTAGGACAATGTTCTACTTTTTGCACTTCATCTCAAAAAAATTTGCTTTGTCTTAGATGAATTTCTATTTTGTCTCAAGTAAGTTTCAGATGAAGTTACTTTGTCTTTGACAAAGTTCTACTTTGCTTGGACAAAGTAGTTTTGGAGTAGTTTTAGTAATTCAATCTTAACTTTCTCATCTGAATTCAAAATTAGACAATTTTTGATGAATTGGATATATAGTTTGAAAGGATAGAGCTTTCATACTGTTCAAATTTTTTGAATCATCTATCTTCTATGAGTTGTTAAAGTGACACCTTCTATCTTGGATTAATTTGCAACACTTGTGAGTCTCTAGAGATAGTTATAGTATTTTAACCATAACTTTATCACACAAATTAGAATAATGTGATTCTTGATGTGTTGAAACCCTGAGAATGAAGGATAAAACTTTTATGTTGAAAACATTTTCCAAATATGCATCCATCAATCCAAAAAAGTGCTTAAAAGTGACTCTTTTTGTAATCTTCAGTTTTATTTTGCATATTTTGATATCTACAATAGGAACAAACTCTATTAAGTGCAATATTCACTTGAATTTCAATATAAAATACTAAAAACACATTAAAAGAGGATCTTAAACATGTGAATTTAGGTATAAAAACATGATCTATTATAAGATTATCACCAACTCATCTCCGGACTAAGCCAGAATTTCAACGTGCGCTTAAGAGTATTTCGCGCATCTATAAGTCCAAAATTTAACTTCAGACTCAGCAATCTCATTTCTGGACATAGCTGAAAGAAGTCTATTATAAGAAGAATTATTCTTTTAAATCCAAATTTTAACTTGGGACTTAGTAACTTGGCTTTGGACTCAGCAATTCACTTTCAGACTCAACTAAAAGAAGTTTGTTGCAAGCTAAGCTATTCAAGTTAGTACGAAATCTTAACTCCAGACATAATTGCTTACTACAGACATTACCTTCAGATTGAGGAACCCACGAGAATGTTTCAATAGGTAAAAAATCTTCATGATTTGCTCACATTTAATGAACATCATTTTCTCCAACGGACATATTTTGAATCTCAGTATATGATAAGCAAATTTCATTTACTTATTTTATGCATGTTAAAACTTAATTATTTGTGATTCCTTCATAGTTTTAGATGAATTTAATATGAAAATATTAATTTCTATTGGTGAATTGAAGAGGTGAAAAGAAGTCAAAAACTAAAGAAAAATGAAGACCAAAAGTGAGAAGAAAGTAATCTTGAAAAAGATCAGAAAAAGAAGCATATTTCTTGGGCAACAACACCTTGCCACATCAAGCTTTTATTCTGCCATGGCAAAGCACATTCTAAAAACATCATCAAGCAGTCAGCAACACCTTGCTGTGGCAAGGCAATCTTCTACCATGGCAAGCTTCCCCTTCTGCTGTGGCAAGCACTTCTTCTGCCATGGTAATGTTCCTGTATGCATGAAGTATTTCTAGGCAGCAACATCTTGTCCCAGCAAGCTTCTCCTTCTACCGCGGCAAGCTCTTCTTCTGTCGTGGCAAGGTCCCTATATGCATGAAGTATATTTTTCGGTAGCAACATCTTGCCGTGGCAAGCTCCTTCTCTGACGCAGCAAGCTCCTAGAGATAGCAATCCAATTCTGGATTTTTGTTGACTTGTGCAAATGCTAAATCCAAATGAAGGGGGGTATAAAAGTGAAGTGAAGGCACATTTTAGGTAGCTTTTTTGCGAGGTTGGGAGGCAGAGAAACTTCTTGGAGAGGCTACTATACAAGATTGAAGGTGGAATCTCATTGTAAAATGGAGAAGATGAAAAGCATTGTATTGAGTTTTGTGAAGGGAGTTATTTCCTTTTTCATTATGCATTAATCTTTCTTTATAGGATGAAGATGTAGCCCTATCTAATACATTTGTTATTTGGGAATGTTGGCTCTTTAATGCAAATCAGTTGTTTTCATTCATTTAGTTATTCGCTTTCATTTGGTTTGATATATTGCTTGATCACCAATATTGAAAATCATATTGATTATCTAGCATGTTTAAGGCACACACCATATACCAAACCATGAGCACATTTGAATAAAAAGGATAGGTGGTTATGGTACACACCTTATGCCAAACCATTTTATTTGATCCATGTGTTCTTAAGCTTAATGGATTTTCACCTCAGTTACACTACACACCATAGGTAATT
>JAYJMB010025867.1:10450-31434 GCA_036873735.1 Pouteria campechiana
TAAATATGCTCATCATCAGAATCAAACCAGGTAAAGGAGGTTTGGATCAACTAGGTCAACATTCTTCCCCTTTTTGATGATGACAAAACATTTGAGTGAATTACCTTTCAAAGATAAAGCATGAACATATATGGGAACTAAACAGAGATATATTATAGCTCCCCCTGACTAAGTGCTTATCTAACAGGATATTCTAATCTCCCCCCTAAATGAATGCACTCTAATTTATGTTAATTCTATCTATTCACTCTGAGTTTCTTTATATTTCTCTCCCTTTTTGCCATAATCAAAAGGTAGAGTATATAGGAGAGTGAAAATAGTAAGGTGTGTTGCTATATGAAAAGGCAACACATTAGACAAAATGTATTAAAGAACTGTGAAATCTATGTAATGTTTGAAGAAAAGATATATTTCATTGATGAAAGAAGGAGATACACAAAGTGTAAGTACATACAATAATGAGCACAAAAAAATTACAGTGAATGTCTTTATCACAAAAAAAATTATGTAGCAGTTTATTTTGTTCTTGGGCTTCTTGGAGACAGTCTTCTTTGTCCTTTTGTAAAATAATTGAGAACCTGTTTCAGTGGTGACCATGGTTGATAGTATGGATTGAGTAGTTGTTGACACAATAGGGATTGTTGTTGGAGGGATGAGGGGAAGAAGGATTTTAAGACAAGCCATATATTCAAGATTGAGCAACTGAGGATAGTCAAGAAGTTGATTTTCTTGAAGAGCTTTGCTATTTGCAATAACCTTGTGAAGATATTCCTCTTCGTCTAAGTAGATGGGTGGAGGTGAGAGAGGTTTGTGTGAAGGAGGTTTGGTTGTGGAAGGAGGTTTGGACTTAAAAACTGGAGTTTTGATTCTTGAAGAAGGTTTGGAAATTAGAATTTTGATTTTGAAAGAGGGAGGTTTGGATGGAGAAGAAGAGGGATTGGATTTAGAAGGAGGAGGAACATTGGAGGGAGGAAGTGATAGAGTGGATGATGGAGTGATAGAAGGATTAAAAGTGGAGGAGGGAGCAGCTGAAGTAGAGGGTGGAGGAAGAGTTATAGAGATTTTGGGTTTGGCTTTTTAAAGTTCTTCAGGAGAAACAATAATCCTGAGTCTTTCTCTATAAAGAGGATTTACAAACTCTAGAAAAGGAAGAGGAAGACCAAGCATATATGCATCATTGTGATTCTTCCTATGCTTTAAATACACATCTTTTGGAGGATAAATGAATTTAGGATCATATGTGTCAGTTACAGTATGAAATGAATCATCAATGGAAGGAACCTTTTTGGGTTTAGGAATTGGATAAGATGTAAAAGGTTGGGTGTAATCATGCAATATCTTATTTATCAAGGAATTCTTGATCTTTGAAGTCAGGAAGATCAAGGAGAGTGAAGAATCTATCTTGAGACTGAAGAGTAAAGGCAACCATTTGATTTATTAATTGTCTATGTTCAATTTCCTTGAGGGTCATTTTTCTTTGTTTGCTTGGTTTTCTAGGAGCTAAAGATGTAGATTTTTGAAGTTTAGGATGCTAAAATTGACATGCTTTAGTCTTAGTTATTATGAGAGGCATGATACCTGAGTTTCAATATCCTAAAGGAAAGACAGAAGCTTCTGAAAGAAATGTGCTTCTGTTGGCAGAAGGAATGAAGGATTCTATTGTGAAGCATTTTGGAATGGGTCATTTAGTCTTAGAAGGCGGAAGAGGAGGTTGAGAGATTGTTGGAAGTTCTCGAGAAGGTGGAGATGGTTGCGGAGCCTGAACAAGGGTGAAGGAAGTGGATTGATTGGTAGGTTGAGGAGGTGAAGAAGTGTAACACTTGTGGTGTTGAAATTTGGGAGAAAGTTTTTGCATTTTAGTAAAGTGAGGAATTGAAGTGATACACGGATACACGGTGTTTTATAAAAAAAATTATTATGCAAAATTGAATTGAACAAAGAGAATGGCTTCATTATTAGTTTTGAGTGGAAAAGAAATTAAGTGGTGATTTTGAGTAAAGTTATGAATATGACTCGAATAACTAATGAAGCATGTTTATTATGTGAAACATGACATATATCAAGTCTTGAATTGAACTTTAGAGATGATCTTTCAATTTTAAACCATTGAGTTGAATGTTTCACAAAAAAAACTCAATAGGTGAATTTCATCAAATCATGAAAAATTTAATGGATGATTAATCATATATGATGATTATGGCTATTGAAATTTGCTCATGAGAGTATGAGGTGACTTTGGTTCTTAGATTTTATATAATGCATTATTGTGAGCTATAGAAGGATAGTAAGAACAAAAAGAACTAAAACAATAAAATTGAGCAAAGGCACGATTATGATCTATATGAATGACCTAATATGATTACCATAGATATTATGATGTGAGGGGAATCTTGTTTTAAGACTTGGGTGTAATTTGGAATGGAATTGGAATGAAGAGTCATTTACAGTAGAAAATTCATAGAAAATTTGGTTAAAAAAATTGAAATGGTGAATTTGGAAAAAAGTATATATATGATCAATGTGAATGGACTAAGATGTTTATTATGTGTATTGTAATGTGTGTGAAACATTAGTTTGAGTTTTGGATGCATTTTGGAATGAAAATGGCCTATGGAGTCACTTATAACAGAAAATTCAGTTAAAAACAACTGAATAGGTGATTTTTGATAATTTACCTCAAATGAGGTAGTGAATGGTATGAAAATAATTCATTTCATATATATGATATGTGGTAAGTAATTTTTGGGAGATTTGAAATGTTTTATGTAAAAAAGGGGCTATGGTGATCTTTCATAAGTGAAAATACTGAATTTGAAAAAGGGATTATTGTGATTGAATTTTGACATGGATAATGGACTAATTTCAAAATGTGTTCAAGATAAAAGTTGTAGGTCATGAAATTATCTGTCCAATGGAAGAATAATAACTCGATTCCAATGTCATATGAGGGATTTTTGACTAATACACCAAAACTGTTCCAAATGACTGAAAAATAACAAGATGAATGAGATGGGTCAAATTTATTGAATGTTTTGACATGTTTTGGGGATGATTTTGGCAAAGTTTTTAACATTAAAGTTTTATTTTGTGAAGTTATCTTTTTAATTCCTCAAAAATTAGATCATTTGGATATCATATGCAAAATTTATGCTCAAAATACTAAACTATGGTGGGACAAAATTTCCTTGCCGCGACAAGGCTTTTCTCTACCATAGCAAGCTTCTAGAAAATCAAGTTTTCGACATCCAACAAGACCTTGCATGGCAAGGCAATTTTTTTCCATAGCAAGGCCATTTTTTGCTATGGCAAGGCTTCAGAAAATATATATTTTTTGGCATATAGCAAGACCTTGCCTCGATAAGGGTTCGCTGGCATGCCAAAGCATTGAAAATTTTGATCTTTTTAAGCCCTAAACCCATTCTATTTTTCATTTTCCATTCCGTTCTTCTTCCCTAATGCCATTCTCATGTCCCAAGACCCCATTTAGCTAAATTCTTTACTTGATTAGCTAGGGAACATGATGATTCAGTTGATCTTTTTAGCTTGGGTTTTGATTTTTTCACAACGAGCAGTGGAAGAAGAGCCAATTTTCTTCAATTGGGAGATGCCAATGGGAGCATGGAGCTTGGATCTTCATCTATGGGTGTTAGCCATGCTTAACTAATAGTGTAAGTTTGTTTTCCCCATCTAAATTTAGATTTTAGTTCAACTAGGGTTTTGTAAATTTCTAGAAATTTGGAAAAAATGATGAAATTGATGTTGAAATTATGGGGAACCTAATTTATACATGCTTAATGATGTATTGGGAATGATTTGGCATAAGAAATCATATTTTTGCCAAGATAGAGTTTCTATGAATAGCAAAAATTAGGAAATTTCATGAATTTTATGAAATTATCATGGGAGAAAGATTTAATGTATGATTTATAATGGTTTGAGGCTTGTTTGGGTTGTTTGGGATTAAAAAGATTTGATATTTGGACAAAGACCCAAATTGGCTTAAAAAGAATTTTGACTATAAAATGTTTAAGTGATAAATTGGGCGAATTGAGGACTTAATTAGCTAGTTTGTTTTGATCATTGAGGTTAATGGCATGTTAATTATGTTGTATAAGGATTTGGATTTCATATAGTTAACTATAAAAATTATTAATGATTCTCTATTGAGATATATGGATTTAGACATAAATCATATACATTGGTTTGGAAGAAATCAGTTTGAGCTATGTTTATAATGAATGAGATTTTAACCTGTACAGGATGATCTGAGAAGGATGAAAAAGGAATGGAGCTGGAAGAGTGTATGATGATTCGTCAGTAGGTAAGTAGGCGTTTCTTTGTATGATTATGTTGTGGGATGGGGATATGCAATATCCTATTAATTTTATCCGAGCTTCTGTGTTTTGATTGGGGAGAGTAGATGTCCCATATTTGATTGAGAACAATGATATCTGGTTGCTTAGGGATAATGGATATCCCTTGGTTTGAATTAATTGTTGCTTGGTTTATAATGGAATATGCATGATTTTGTTGGGGATAGAATATTCCCTATGGTGGTTAGAAATGAATGATGTACATGGAACATTGGATACATAGTAATGTTAAGCATGGATTAGACATGTTTTGGATTTGAATATGTTATATCTGGATTATTTAAGACTATTTTCTATTATATGCTTACTTACTAAGTTGCTCAGACTCACGCTTTCTTATTTTATAGTTTTAGCAGATAGGTCAAGCAATAGAGCCCAAGGAAGATAATGTTTATTATATTCATTGAAATTATATTTAGAAATTTCCTTTAGTGTGTTTGTAATAAATTGAGCATGAATGTAATTGAGTATCTTATTTATTTGTGGAATTTAGGGAATACTCTATCTAATTTTTGATAAGAAAATAATCAAGTTCCAAAAATGGGACTCAAGCACCCCACCCTAAAAGTGGGCAAATTTATGTAAAAAATAGTGTAAAGTGGTAAGTCACACCTTGGAAGGTAGGGCATGGCAAGAAGGAGCTTTCTATAGAGAGGATTGTGATACAACTTGAGGAGTAGATGGAGAAGCTTCAGGGAGTGGTTGTGTCAGAGGTGAAGGAATTTTCTTAGAAGAAGTGTAATGAACATCCTATGGAGGAGGAGAAGAGACTATAGGAAGAGGTTGAAGAGGTGGTTGTTTTGTTGATTGGGGTGAGTGAGAAGATTTATTGGAGGTGGACTTCATAGATTTGAGAATTTGGACGATTGGGATAGCTGATTCGGAAATGGAGGATACTGAGTCAAAGGAGGATGAAGTGGACTTAGATGATTGAGGATGTTTCTATGGAAGAATGGCAACAATGGGAGAAGTATGAGATGTGAGATTGGGAGAATAGGGAGCGTATGGGGGATGAGTAGACCTTATGGGTGAGGTAGGTCTAAGCTTATCAACAAGAGAGGAAGGTCAAAAATGATGAGACTGAGAGTGGTGCGAATGGTGTGAATGATGAGATTGAGGGGATCTCATGGGTGAAGAGGATCTGAGATTATGGATAGGTGATGATGGAGAAGTGGACCAAACAAACTTAATTGTCTTTTGATGGACTCAACCAAAGAGGTTAGAATATCTAGCATTTGACATACTGAATCCATCTTAACATTGAGAGTTGAAATATATGCTTCAATATTTATTAGCCTACCCTAAAGGTTTTGGGAAATGGAAGGTGATGGTCCGATTGGAGAGGGAAATGTTGCTACCTCTGCTGCTTCTACTACTATTTTTGATGCAACTATTTGTGTTGCTACTGTTTGAGCTTCATTTCTCAAATTATTGCTGTCTCTCACATTTATACTTTCTCTTCTTTCTCATTAACTCTTGTTGTTGTTTCTCTCAATTCTAGTGTCATCTTTTCTACTCTATCAATGGGAATTGATTCTAGATTTTCCCATACAATCTCTTCCCTTATTTCATTAGTTGTAGTGGGCAATTTTGTTTCTCTTCTTTCTAGTGTTCCTGTTTCAATTCTTGCTCATTTAGATGGCTTGGTCCTTTTGGGACCTAAGTTCTTCATGCTCACTTCATTCATCATGTCTGATTTTATAACTTCTTCTCCTTCTTTAGCTGACAAATCTATTCTTTCTCTTCTTTGGAATCTTGTTAGAACCATTCCATAAGGTAGAGGGAATCTTTTAGTTGTCTGGACCTGATATAGGTGATCTAAAATTATCTTTGCTAGGTCCATTCTCTTTCCATTCTTTAGTGCTCATAATATTTTGGCATCTTTCTTAGAAATATTATCTCTACCATCTAGGGGTGCAAATCAGGTTGGTTTATACCAGATCAGAGTGGTCCCTACCCTAACCTTATATATAAAAACTCTTACCCAACCCTACATATATGGTGGGTTGGTTTGATCTTGTCCCAACCTTAACCCTATCTCTTATCATGCAGGTTGAATTTGGGTTAAGTTTGGGTCAATAAATCGTGTTGACAACTTAATATCTTCTACATTTTTTAAATCCAACATAATCCTGATTAAGTTAAATCATATTAATTCTATGCTTATAAATTTACTACTATAACTTATGAATATAATAAGTTAAATTAATTTCTCCGGGATGTTCAAATTTTGAAATTTATTCTATAAATCTTGCCAGGCCCTCATTATTGACCATTTTAATGGGTACCCCACCACCTTTTTTGTGCCAGGATGGCCTCATGATAAAGCCACCAACTTGAATTTTCATGGCAAGATGCTTTAAAGTTAGGCCCATTTGTCTTCTTGCACTATTATACAGGAGTGGCGTGGATGGTCCACGTGCAAGACCACATGGAATTTAAGAAGAAAACCTAGCATGATAGAGTTCCAACACATGGGGAAGAGACCCGTGATGAACATATGAGTTTTTATCATCATAATAAGCATTTATAAGCTCCTTTTGTTTGTGAAGTGTGGTTATTGTTGTTTGCAAAACATACAAAATGGTAAGTAAACGACTGAGGAAAGCTAATCAGATGTCCAAATTCTATGTGCATGGGATTGTGGGAGATATTTAGGGTTTTTTTAATATTTATTGTTAATGCGGGTTAGGTTGGGTCAATTTTTACTACCTTGACCCATCCTGACCTGAATTTTTAATTTGGGTCAATTTTTTTAGTCGATCTGACCTATGCCCAAACGACTTTGGGTCAACCTGCCCCGATTTGCTCCCTTACTACCACCTGTCTTTGGAAAGATGTTATTGATCAATAAAATGTGGGCCATTCTTAGATTCATATCCAGATAATTGGGATGTAAGCTCTTTACTTCAACTTCAATTTTTGTTCTAGCTAAATTTGGGAATGATTATTTTTTAGATTTAGGCCAGTCCTTTTCTTCTCTTTCAACTATAGGAAGATTCAAACACTCCCTTATACTTTTAGTAGATAAGTCTATTACTTTGTCTCGTATCCATGATTTCTTCATTTTTGAATCAAAGTTGCAGAATAATACTTGTATCATTCTTTTGTAGGACTTCTCTCTGCAAATCATAAAATCAGTCCACCCTTATATTTTTATACATCTACATATTTCCATATTCAATTCATTTTCACCAAGTTTCTATAAATTAAGAATTCTTCCCTTCACTACCTAAAATGATTTTAGTAGTTTATATTAACATCTAAGTGAATATTGCACTTAACAGATTTTGTTTTACTACATACATAAAAATCTATAAAATGAAACTGAAGATTACTAAAGGCGTCACTTTAATGCAATTTCTCAGATTGATGGAAGCAGATTTAGAAACTATGTTCAACATGAAAATTTAAGACATTGTCCTTATCTTTCCAACAAATTAAGAATCACATGATTCTTAGTTTACATAAGAAAGTTATGGCTAAAATAATACAACTATCTCTAAAGCTTCACATTTGCCTACTAATTCAGCTGACAGAAGGCTAACACACCATGACTCATAGAAGATGGATGATTCCAAAAAAGTGATCAACATGAAAATCGTAGCCCTTAAAATTATCTATCTAATGCATTAATAATGGTTCAATTCCAAGTTCATACAAAAAATTTATGATCAAAATTCTGCAATTGCTTTAGAACTACTTTGTCTATAGTAAGTAGAGATTCATCCATAGCAATTAGAAATTCATCTGAGATAAAGCCACAGACAAATAAAATTTATCTAAGATGAATTGTAGGAAGCAAAACTTTATCTATAGACTAAGATAAATTAGATTCATCTATAGCAAGGTTACAAAGCAGATTCATTTCAGATAAAGTAGATTCGTCTGTAGCAAGGTTTATAGATTTTTCTAAGACAAAGTTGATTTAAACCCGGATGCCTAACAATAATAATCATATAGTGGATAGAGCAAACCTAAGATGCTGAATTGATACCAACATCTCAACAACATTGAATATCATTGGGTGGTGAAGTTAGATCCCTAGACTCTTACAACCTAAATACTATTTTACATTAATGAAGTTATTGTTTTTTATTTATCTTATATTACACTTCTATTCACTTAGTCTATAATTTATCTTGTTGATTTTGGAACTTAGTTTTAGTAACTAGACATAATTGAATTAGTTTGACAGTTCTCTGTGGGATCGACCCTTACTAAGTACACTGTACTGCTATACACTCATGCACTTGCAAGGAACTATAATTTGACCATTAAGTTTTTGGAGTCATTGCCAGGGAACTGTTATTAAATTGATTTGATTAATTTAATTATAATTTTTCCTTTTAGTTGTTGTAGTTTAATTTATTTAGGATTTTTAATTCTTTCTTTTATTCTTTTGCGGAACTGTGAATGCAAGGAAGATAATCACTAAATCCAATTCTGCTGCCCTTGAATGATCATTGATAAAGTGGAAATATAGACAAATAGCATAAGCGAAGAAGACATTTAGATGACTGACAACATGAAGAATCGAGTGGCTCAGCAAGCTCAACAACTTATGAAAGAGTTTGCATACCCAACAGTTAGGATCTCACCTTCTTGCCTTGTTTTGAATGATAATGCCAGGAATTATGAGCTGAAGCATATATACTTTAACATGCTTCCTTCTTTTTATGTTGTAGCTGCAGAGAATCCGTTAACATTCATGTGTGACTTCTATACACCTATTCAGACTTTTCCTTTACAAGGTTTAACTGAGGATCAACTATGCTTGAGATGTTTTCCTTACACCCTGAAGGATGTAGCAAAGACTTGGTTATGTCATTGGCTCCTGGGTCACTTACTACTTGGGATGCAGTTTAAAATAAGTTCATTGGTAAATTTGACTCTCATGCTAAAATTATAGAATTACGAGGTAAGATAGCAACTTTTCTCAAATGGATGGTGAAGTATTCCATGAGGCATGAGAAAGATTCAAGATGCTACTAATTCAATGCCCTCACCATCGATACCCTTTAGAGTTGCTTAATCAATTTTCTATGATGGATTGACACAATCATGCTAAGCCATGGTTGATAATGTTGTAGGAGGAGCCATGGGAGAGAAGACCCCTGAGGAGAAATTTGATCTATATGAGAGGCTTGAAGTAAACCTAGAAGATTGTTAGAAGTAGGTCTCTAGGAATGTATGAAGTAAATTCTAACACTAAACTTTTTATGTAGGTTTCAGAGCTTGCCAAGTAGATGAAGACGATGTGTTCTATGATAGGGAACTTGAAACAACCTTCCCCCACTGAGGTATGTTTGATATGTGGTATTTTAGGTCACTCACCTAATGTTTACCCTTCTAATGAAAACTTTGTAGGAGGATCTGACCTCATAATGATCCTTATTCAAATACATTTAATCTTGATTGGAGAAGTCATCCAAAATTTTCATGGAACAACAATCAGAATCAGAATCAAGCTAAAACTTATTTTCAATCCAAGAAACCTACTCTTGAAGAAACTATGCATAGTTTCATTCAAGTAACTCAGACTTAGTTCCAGAATAATGAAATGAGATTTGAAAACATGGAGGCGTCTATGAAGAAGATGGAGATGCAGTTGGGGTAGATTATAGAGGCTCTATAGAGTCACATACCTGGGAAGTTGCCAAGCCAGCCAAAGCAAGAAAAAGTAATCACAACATTGAGAAGTGGAAAGGTAATTAATAACAAACTTGGTAAAGAAACTAATGAATCTAATGCTTCAGCAGGAATAGACAAAAGGAAGGAAAAGGAAGTAGAGAAGGTGAATTCAAGGAGAGCTATGTTTCTAATAGTTGACCCTCCAATCAACTATAAGCCACCACCACCTTATGATCCACCAGTACCTTTTCTAGGAAGATTGAAGCAGAGCAAATTGGACAAGTCATTTTCTAATATTTATCATATCCTTTCCAAATTCAATGTTAACTTAACTTTAATTGACATGATTAACAACTTGCTAGCTTACGCTAAGTTTTTGAAGGAACTAAGCTCAAGGAAATGTAAGTATGAGCCACATGAGAAGGTGTTAGTTTTAGAAGTAGCTAGTGCAATTTTGCAAACAAATCTCCCTCCAAAACAAAAGGATCCAGGTAGTTTCAATATCACTATTAGTGTTCAAGGCACAAACAAGGTAAAGGCAATGTTGGATTTGGGTGCTAGCATCAATCTTATACCTTATTTTGTTTACTTACAGCTTGGTTTGGGAGATTTGAAACCCACTACAATATCTCTATAGCTTGTAGATAAATCAGTGAAATATCCTAGAGGCATTATAGAGGATATTCTAGAGCAGATTGCCAAATTAATTATTTCTGCAAATTTTTTTGTTCTGGATATGGAGAGGCAAGTGATTCCAAAGAGAGGTGCCCATTTTTCTAGGGTGTCCATTCATGGCTACTGTAAAGACAATCATAGATGTGTAGAATGAAAAACTAAAAATGACTATTTTGGATTAAATTGTGGAGTTTTCTATTTACAACTCTTCAGCCTTACCTGCAGACCAAAGTGATTGTTTTTAGATTGATGATTTGGACTCTCTTGTCTTATCCACATTTGTGCAACAGGAAATAGAAGATAAACTAGAGCTGGTACTAACAACTGTTGAATTTGTTGAGGAAGATAAAGAAGTCGAGGAATTGAAAGAAGAGCTAGAAGGTGCAAAGGAAGTCAGAGAAGATGAAGCTAAAAAAGAGGTGCGAACGAATTTGAATCCCAAATTGGCACCATTTATTATCACACCACCAAAACTGGAATTGAAGTAACTGCCATAGAACTTAAAGTATGTATTTCTTAATAAGGATGATAGACTTTTAGTTATAATTGTCGTTGACCTATTCATTGATGAAGAGAGTAAGTTACTAAATGTTTTGTGAGGGCACAAGGAGGTTATAGGATGGACATTAGATGACATTGAAGGAATTAGCCCCATGGTATGCATGCATAAGATTTTATTAGAAGATGTTGCAAAGCCTTCCAAGTAGGCTCAAAGAAGACTTAACCCACACAAGCAGGAAGCTATTAGAGCAGAAGTAATCAAGTTGCTAAATGTGGGTATTATCTACCCAATCTCTGACAGCAAATGAATAAGTCTAGTTCATGTGGTACCAAGGAAATCTGGTATTTCTATTGTTAAAAATGATAATAATGAATTGGTGCCAATGAGAATGATTATAGGTTGGAGGATATGCATAGACTATAGAAAACTCAATCCAGGCACCAAAAAGGATCATTTTCCTCTCCCTTTTATTGATCAGATGCTCGAAAGATTGGCAGGTTATGCTTACTATTGTTTTCTAGATGGCTTTTCAGGTTACAATCAGTTTCCCATTACTCCAAAAGATAAGGAAAAGCAACGTTCACCTACTCGTTTGGAACTTTTGCCCATTGAAGGATGCCATTTGGTTTATGTAATGCTCCTGCAACCTTTCAAAGGTGTATGATGTTTATTTTTTCTGATATGATTGAAAGGTTTATTAAGGTATTCATGGATGATTTTTTTATCTTAGGTAATTCATTCGATGATTGACTTGTTAACTTGAAATTGGTGCTTAAAAGTTGTGTTGAAATGAACTTCACATTAAGCTGGGAGAAGTGCCATTTTCTAGTTAAGTACGGAATTGTGTTGGGACATATTGTTTCTAGTAAAGGCATTCAGGTGGACAAGGCAAAAATTCATATGATTGCTAAATTGCCTCCCACCACTTCCTTGGTCATAGAAGTTTCTATAGATGATTCATAAGGTGTTAGTCCCATGTAATGGATAGCTCAAGAGGGGAGGGGTGAATTGAGCATATAAAAATTATGGCCAAATAAAAATTAATGAGCTAAACAGAAGTTGTGATGCAGCGCATATGCAATTTTTATGTCGTTTGGTCATAGTGACTACTTCATTTCCAAATTCAACTTCTCTTAACTATACTTATTTCAGATAAGTAATTGTGTGTGTAGTGCTATGTGAAATATAATGATGAGACAATTGTATGCAAAGTAAAATAATCAGGCAGACAAAACACATAACAATTTTTATAACGGTTTGGGAACCCCATCCTTACATCCACTCTTCCAAGTGCATACACTCCTTGTGCCTTAGGTTCCACTATATACCATATAATGGGAATACACTAGTGCTCCTAGCATTTTTTTAGATTCCAACTCTAGGGGGCATAAATAGTGTTCACAATACTCTTCTTGATTCCAGCTCCAGGGGCATAAACATAGTGCTCCCAGCACTCTTTTGATTTTCACGAGCTCACTAGAAAATTCACTAGTTTCAAAGATCACTAGCAAACTTGTTTGTTTTTTAGAGCTCACTAACAACTCATATAATGTGGTTTTCTTGAGCTTACCATAAACTCACATAGCTGATTGACAGCACTCAATTTGCACATTACATTGCCTCTTTTACTAAGCTAATTTGTGCAGAATTTAAGTGCATATGAAATCATATCTCATTGAAGCTCATTAGATATCAATACTCTGGATATATGATTAAGATAGAACTTTTAGGCTCATTATCTATCAGCTTAGTGGAGATTGATTATCTGGGAGGAAGCATAGTCTAATTGAGAGATGTTGCTCATTTAAGCTTTGTTCTTATTTTTCTCTCAACTTCCTCAACCTTTTTCATTGACACTACACTACCTTTATATTACTTCAGAATTTTTGTCCATTGGAGGTAGTTGGCTTTCTTTGAATGTTGAAGATCATTCTGATTTCTCCAATTAAACAGTTATTTCTTGATAAACTCATTGTAGCTAGAAAGCCTACAGCATCATCTTTGAAGAAGATGCCTTTTCAATTTGTATCAAACACCAGATAAAGACTTTTTGGCATGACTTAGTGTTTCATTATTTTGGAAAGACACTCATTAAACCTGAAGGAATGCAGCCTCTGAAAGTTACAACCTTTGTTAGAGTAAAGACTGCTTTCCTTTAAATTTCTTTTCATCTTCAGCTAAACTTGATTTGTCTAGTTTGTTTAATAGAATATGCTCCGTAAGAGAGTTTGACCAGAGAGTATAGTCAATGATGTCTAGTATGGTTAGCTTCTACTTTTCATGATATACTATATTTTATCTAAGGACTTTGTCTGGTCAAGTCTTGGGTTATCTCTTGTAAGTAACCGACAAAGTGGCTTTGGGTAAATCCACACTTTGTTTATATAAATTTATCTAAGATTGTTGCAATATTTTGCTTCATCTTCTAGTTTGTCTTCTATAAGTAACAAATGAATGGTAGAAGCACAGATGAAGTTTCCTTTCACCAAACAAAGTAGCTTTGTCTATCGATTTGTCTATTATAAGTAACAGACAACTTTTGTTAGTATGGACAAAAGCTACTTTATAGCAGATAAAATTTCTTTCACCAAATGAAGTTTTCTTTCACCAAATGAAATAGCTTTCTATGTTGGTTTATCTGGTGTAAGCAATAGACAACTCTTGTTGGCCCAGACAAGGCTCCTTCTCAGCAAATGAAATGACTTTGTCATTTGTTTATTTGTAGAGATCTCCAGACGACATTACGGGCTTCAAACAAAGTGTTTCATAGAGTTTTTTTGATGGGTTGTCTATTTTAAGTGACAGACAAAGTTACGACGCGCATATGAATCCTTTCTTCAGTGGTCGCCTGATGGTTTATCTATTGCAAGTGGCTGACAAACTTACAGATGAAGTTGGCAAACAAAGTCGTTCTTCTGTAACTATTGTGCCACTCCTATTTTGTCTTCTTTGTCTTCTATAGAGGATTGCAGACAAGTTCTTTGATCTTCTTCAATTGTAGATAGAATTTATATGAGAACCAAATGCTTGAATAATTTGACTCTGATTTTAGCTCTATTTCATCTCTGTTTCTGAATTTGTCTTTGTGTTATGAATAAATGCTAAGTATAAGCAATTTATCTAACTTGTTTGTGGAATGATTTGTCTGAATTTTCCTATAGCAGATGCTATCTGACATTGAATTTGTTTGTAGATGATTTACTTATTCACTTATTGAGGCTTGAACTTCATATTTATAGATGTTCTTTATGGCTTCCTTTCAAAGTTTTAGCACATTCTTTCTTATCATTCTTGTCATCTTTTGGTCAGTGGATCTTGCTTACTGATGTTTTCTTTATGTACGTTGTCCACTATATTTGAGTTGCTTCCTTGTAAGTTTATATCTGTATCTGCAATGCTTGGAAACACAACTGTTAGTACTACAAATGTTGACTCATATGTTGTTATTCATCATCAAAACTAGGTTGTTTGCTATATACACCATTTATTTCAATATTCTCCCCCTTTTTGATGATGACAAAACATTTGAGTGAAATACCTTTCAAGAGAGTAAAAATATTTATTAGTATAAATGCATATGAAATTTATACATGGATAAGTGTATTATGGCTTCCCCTGACTTAGTGCATAATTCTTAGTTTATCTCATCTAGCTTTGGTTTATCTAGCTTCTCTTATCTTAGTGCACTATTTTTAAGTTTTAGCTCATGTGACTTAGCTCCCCTTGAGTAGGTACTATAGCTTTTACTTTGTATTGTCCTATTTTCTGTTCGATTTTCACTCAAGTTGTACTATATTTCTCCCCCTTTTTGCTATAATAAAAAGATAAACAATTTCCAAAAGGAATAGCATTTAAGCAATATGGGAAAGCTTGAAACTAAGAATATTCAAGTATTATCTGAGAATGTATACTTCATTGATGTGCAAGATAAAAGTACAAGATATAGACAAGATTGAAATACATTGTATTTAGCAATCTAAACATTGTCCTTAGGTTATACAATGCTTTCTTTTTAGTTGACAACATTAAGTCGAAGTTAAAATCCAAGGTCTGCTAAATATAGATAAGGAAGAGATTGTCCTTGAGCATTGACTTTAGCATTGGCTGCCATCCTTCTTTTATATAAAGTGTGACTTATGGAAATAAGGTTAATATGTCTATAATTTTCTAAGGGGTCATTAACTTTTGAAGGTTTACAAATGAATTTCTTGGTTTTAATAATTGAAATTTTGAATCTTGGGAAGGAAGAGGATTAGGTAAAGCAAGAAGAGGAGGTGTCGACTTAGAAGAAGAGGTACTGGAGGAAGAAACTATTAGGATGGACGTTGAAATCCCAGATTTTATGAAAATAGTTTCTTCATGTTCAATTACCCTTATCCTTTTAAAATAATCTAGATTATCAAATTTAGGAAAGAGTGAAGGTAAGTTAGTAGATTGTGCATTGATCTGCATGAACCCGCATTATCGATATACAACATATGGGAGATAGAATAAATTGGGGTCAGATGCTTCAAGAACAGCATGAGGTGATACTCATGAAGTTATCTTAACAAATATGGAATTATTTGTTTGAGGAGGAGTTAAGGTAAATGATCATGATGATGGCCCTTGAAAATTTAATATGAAGTTATCAACAAACTCATCTATGTTTAGAAGGTCTGGCTTGAAGTCTTTAGGAAAGGGCCTTTTAATGATGTTAATGTTAAGTTTTATAAATTCAGGGTCATTAAAGTGTGGGAATGGAAGATCCAAATAACTAAAACTTGTCTTTTGGGCTTTCAATTTAGAGTAAGCATGTTTATTTATTTTTTGTTTATGCTTAATTTCTTCTTTAGTTAATCTTATCTTCTTGCTAAGTTTTATTGGTGGTGGAGTAGAGATATTAGGGGATACAAATTTTCGAGGATCATTTGTAGAAGAAAGATAGGATTTTTCTGTTTGAAAGAATTTTAGAGGTGCTTTTGCTTTTTTAGCAGGAGTGAATTTCCTAGTTCTAGTGATGGAAGGATGAGGATGAGTAGTACTATGGGGGACACTTAACAAGAGATGAGTGTTTTTCTTTAAGGTGGTTTTTATAGATTTAAGAATTTGAATGAAATGTATTTCTGAATCAGCGAGTGCTTCAACTGACTCAGATGGAGATGAAAGTGAGGAAGATGTGGAGATTGAAGAGTTATAAGTTATATGAATAGAAGGTGAGTGATGGGAGTTGGAGAATGAAGAGGAATTTGACGAATGGGTACACCTGATTTGTGAAACAGGTCTGATTCTATGGACTGGAGAAAAACTTTGTAGAGGATTGATATGATTGTGTTTGGTCTTTGATGGATTTGGTTGAGGAAATTAGACTGTCAATTTTTTGATCCATTGAATCCATCCTAACATTGAGTGCTGAAAAGATTATTTCAATATTGATGAGTCTTTTCTCTAGGTCTTGTGGGGTGGGATGAGGTGGTGAAGGTGAGTGGGTTTGTCTGAATGATTTTGGACTATGAGGTGGAGATGGTGCAGCTGCTACCTCTACTTTTATTGCTGCTGAGGTTGAATGTATATGGTTCTCTTGTTGGTCCCCTGATCTTTCTTCTTCATCTCTTACCCTTTCTTTTATAGGATGTTCATTTTGCATTCTTGTACTTTCTTCAACAGAGAAATAATCTTGCATCAACTCATCTATCATTTCAATCATAAAATTTTTAGTAACAGCTTCTCTAGTTTGTATATATGAGTTGACACCTTCTACTGCTGTTAAGGGGATTTCATCCCTTTCTTCTCTCACTGATTCAACCCTTTCTTCTTCTTCTTCTTCTTCTTCTTCTTCTTCCCTATCCCTTCTTAGTTGTCCTACCCTTTTTGCTTTCTCAGTGACTATACCATCTGATGAAATGAATATTCGCATTGTTTTCAGTGTCACCTTATCAATCATGTCTGAGTACTTGAATTCATCTAGCACTTCATGTGATAAATCCACCTTTGCCTTTCTTAATATTTTGTTCATTGCCATTCCATAGGGTAGAGGAAGTCTCGCTGCTGATTTTACTTGATGAAGATGTTCAGAGATGAGTTCGACTAGACCTAGCTTCTTCTTAAATTTCAGTGCCCACAGAGTCCTTGCATCTCTTTTGGAAATGTTATCCCTACTTCCAAACTTGGGATAGATGTTGTTGCTTAGGATATTGTATGCAACTCTTAGATTTACATCTAGATTCTTGGGGTTTAGACTTCTCACGTCATCCCTAATGGTTGTCCCTGTTAGCTATGAAAGCAGCTCTCTTCTGGGTGTTGGTCATTTAAATGTCTGCATTTCAATCAGAGGGAGATTTAAGCATTCTCTGATACTTTCAGGAGAAATTTATTTCCTTGTCTCCAATCTAGGACTTTTTCATCTTAGGATCATATTTGCAAAGAAGTATTTTCACCATTCTCGAATAACATTTATCTTTATAGCTCATGAATTCGTTCTACCCCTGGAAACTTATCCAAGTGCATACTTCCATCTTTGTTTCTTTGAAGAATTTGAAATCAATAACCTTTCCTTTGAATACTTTTCTTTTGTTTTACTTGCTCATAAATTCATGATAACTTTGTTCATAATTTTGAAAGGTTACCTCAAGAAGCCAATTTCTTCGAATCCTTATTTTGTAGGGTGGCTGCATCTCTTCTGATTCTTCTTGTCTCTTCTTCTATTGGATATAGATACTACAGTCATCTTTGCATTCCTTGAATCTATCATCTCCATCAGTCGAGGTTTTTGGGTTTTGATGTGGAAGAGCTTAGGGGTTTTTGGTAGCGAGATGAGCAAAAGAAAATGGTGTCAAGAAGACGAGGAGTGGACAGGGAAACAGTGGGGATTTGAATCAACTTTTTTCAGAGGAGGGACTCTGTCGCTTACAGTGAATGAGAGAATTATGTTTGAGATGAGGTTAAATGAGGAGTTTTTATCGAGTCTAACCTCGAGGGCTTCAAAAAAATTTGGTGGCTTTAGAGAATCTTATAGACAAACTGGTGACTTCGTTTGCAAGCAAATATGAGATTTTTTAATTTATTTTTGATTTGAGATATGCATGATTGTCTAAGAGTATGATAATGATTCACTTATGAATAGAGGACTTTAATTTATAAAGATTTGAGTGATTAATCTCTTTGACTTTATATAATGTGCATAAGCAAATCAATGAAGAATATATAATTTGGAGCATGCATAAATGAATCAAAGTGATATTGTTTATAAGTAACTTAATGTGCATTGCATTCAAAATGATATGATATTAATTATGAAACATTTAAAACTTTAAAGCAAGCCTAAATTTCTTGAATATTTAAGACTTTAGATTAAAAGTTACCTCATTCTCTTGAATTGCTAAGATACTAAAAAATGCTTACTTGATTGTCTTCAGCTCCTCTAGTTTTCTCATTGATAAACCTTCTGATTTCTCTTGTTTCTGTAGCTCCTGTTCCTGTATAGAGTCAATTGGTTGGGTCTTCTGGACCTTGTTAGCTTTGTCAAATGTAACTTTTTATGTATCTTTAATGAAGCTACATATGGATATTCTATTAAGCTTAATGGGAGACAAGAATTTCAAATTTTTAGAATGTATAACAGATAACATTAATGCATAAAAGTTTACAACTAACTTGTCCCTAAGAAGGAATGTTGTGGAACAATTTAGCCATGGAAGTCTCTTCACAAGTTAACTTCTTGTAGTTAAAATTAACTTATGAAGCCTGCCTTGATACCACTTGTTGGTCCTATGTAATAGATAGCTTAAGAGGGGAGGGGTGAATTGAGCATATAAAAATTATGGCCAAATAAAAATTGATGAGCTAAAAAGAAGTTGTGATGGAGCACGTATGCAATTTCCATGTCTTTTCATTTGGTCATAGTGACTACTTCATTTCCAAATTCTACTTCTCTTAACTATAATTATTTCAGATAAGTAATTATGTGTGTTGTGATATGTGAAATGTTATAATAAGATAATTGTATGCAAAGTAAAATAATCAGGCAGACAAAACACAAAGCAATTTTTATAGTGGTTCGGGAACCTCGTCCCCACATCTGATCTTCCAAGAGCACACACTCCTTATGCCTTGGGGTTCCACTGTATCCCATATAATAAAAATACACTAATGCTCTTAGCACTTTTCTAGATTATAGCTCTAAGGGGCATAAACAGTATTCTTAATTCTCTTCTGAATTCTAGCTCCAGTGGGCGTAAACATAGTGCTCCCAGCACTCTTCTTGTTTTCACATGGTCACTAGGAAACTCACTAGTTTCAAAGATCACTAGCAAAGTTATTGGTTTTTTAGAGCTCATGAACAACTCATACAATGTGGTTTTCTTGAGCTCACCACAAACTCACATAACTGATTGACAACACTCAATTTGCACATTACATTGCCTCTTTTACTAGTCTGATTTATGCAGAGTTTAAGCATATATGAAATGATATCTTGTTGAAGCTCATTAGATATTAATGCTCTAGATATATGATGAAGATATAACTTTTAGGCTCATTGTCTATCAGCTCAATGGAGATTGATTATCTAGGAGGAAGCATAGTCTAATTGAGAGATATTGCTCATTTAAGTGATGTTCTTATTTTTCTCTCAGCTTTCTCAACCTTCTTTGTTGACACTGCACTACCTTTATCTTGCTTCATAATTTTTGTCCGTTGGAGGTAGTTGGCTTTCTTTGAATGTTGAAGATTGTTTTGATATCTCGTGTTGAAAAGTTATCTTCTTGATAAATCTATTGTAGCTAGAAAGCCTACAACGCTATCCTTGAAGAAGATGTCTTTCTGGTTTTAATTGACAATGGATAAAGACTTTCTGCATGACTGACTTTTTTATTATTTTGGAAAGATAGTCATTAAACCTGAAGGGACGTAACCTCTAAAAGTTGCTCATTTAAGCTCTATTCTTATTTTTCTCTCAGCTTCCTCAACCTTCTTCATTAACACTGCACTAGCTTTATATTGGTTTAGAATTTTTGTTCGTTGGATGTAGTTGGCTTTCTTTGAATGTTGAAGACCGTTCTAATTTCTCCCATTAAAAAGTTGTCTTCTTGATAAACACATTGTAGTTGGAAAGTCTATAGCGCCATCCTTGAAGAAGATACCTTTTTGGTTTCGACAAACACTGGCTAAAGACTTTTCTACATGACTTACTTTTTCATTATTTTGGAAAGACGCTTAAACCTGAAGGGATGCAGCCTTTGAAAGTTACAACCTTTGTCAAAGTGAAGACTGCTTTCCTTTGGATTTCTTTCCATCTTTGGCTAGGCTTGATTTGTTTAGCTTATTTAATAGAATCTGCTCAATATGAGAGTTTGACCGGAGAGTGCAGTTAGTGACATCTAGTATAAGTGGCTTCTACTTTTCATGATATGTCATATTTTTTCTGAGGACTTTGTCTGATCAAGTCTTAGATTGTCTCTCATAAGTAATAGACAAAGTAGCTCTGAGTAGATCTACACCTCATCTATATAACATTATCTGAGATTGTTATAGTATTTTACTTCATCTTCTAGTTTGTCTGCTATAAGTAACAGATGAGTTGTAGAAGCACAAATGAAGTTCTTCTCTTTTACTGTTCAATAGACGAAGTTTCCTTTCACTAGACGAAGTAGCTTTGTCTATCAGGTTTTCTATTGTAAGTAACAGACAACTCTTATTGGTGTGGACAAAAACTTCTTTATAGCAGATGAAATTTTCTTCACTAGCAAAGTAACTTTGTCTATTGGTTTATCTGTTAAAAGTAATAAAAAACTCTTATTGGCACAGACAAGGTTCCTTCTTAG